>PVJA010000133.1:64108-225999 GCA_004027025.1 Myocastor coypus | reverse complement strand
CCTAGATAGGGGAAAAATTCAAGATGGAGAGGTAACACTCATAAATATGTATGCACCCAACATGGGAGCAGAAAGTTATACAAGACAAAACTTAGTGGACATGAAAAATCTAATTTCCAATACCACAATCTTAACAGGAGACCTTAACACCCCCTTATCTGAAAAAGATAAGTCAAGCAGACACAAAATTAGAAAAGAACTAGTAGAACTGAAACAGAAATTGGAACAAATGGACTTAGTGGACATACACAGTGTTTCCCCCAACCACTTCAGAATACACATATTTTCCACTGCACATGAGACATTTTCTAAATAGACCATATATTAGTCCATAAGTTATGCTTAAGTATATGCAAGAAACAGAAATTATTCCATGCATATTATCTGATCACAGTGTAATCAAATTGGAAATAAATGACAAAAGAAACCAGAGGAACGTCAGGATTACATGGAAATTAAACAACACTCTGCTCAACAATCAGTGGGTGACAGATGAAATTAAACAATATCTACAATTTAATAAAAATTCAAAAACAACTTATCAGAATTTATGGGATGCAATGAAAGCAATTCTTAAAGGGAAATTTGTAGGTCTGAACTCACACATTAGGAAAACAGAACAGGAACAAATAAATACTCTTATGCAACACCTAAACCGATTAGAAATGGAAGAGCAAATAAAACCAAAAGCCCAAAGACAGGAAGAAATTATAAACATTAGAGCAGAAATTAATTCAATTCAGAGAGAGAAAACAATGCAAAGAATTAATGAATCAAAAAGCTGGTTCTTTGAAAGATTAAATAAAATTGATAAGCCCCTAGCTAACCTCATCAAAAAGAGGAAAGAAAAGACTCAAATTCAAGCAATAAGGAATGAAAAGATTAAAATTACTACAGACCCAGCAAAGATTCAGAGGATCATAAATAACTACCTCGAGAATCTTTACTCTCACAGAATTGTAGACACGGATGAAATGGACAGATTCCTAGAAAAGTACAAATTACCCAAACTCAATCAAAAAGATATGAGGACTCTCAGCAACTCAACAACAATCAATGAAATACAAAATATAATAAAAAGCCTACCTACAAAGGAAAGTCCAGGACCTGATGGATTCGCCACTGAATTCTACAAGAAATGTATAGAAGACATAACCCCAATACTCCTCAAACTCTTCAATGAAATTGAAAAAGAAGAAATCCTTCCAAAATCATTCCTAGAGGCAAGTATTACACTGATACCAAAACCAGAGAGAGATGTAAATGAAAAAGAAAACTATAGGCCAATTTCTCTCATGAACATTGACGCAAAAATTCTGAATAAAATCCTTGCCACTAGAGTACAACAAATCATCAAGAAGATCATCACGACCAGGTAGGATTCATCCCAGGGATGCAAGGATGGTTCGATATACACAAATCTATAAATGCAATACACTATATCAATAGAGCCAAAACCAAAAATCACATGATCATCTCAATTGATGCCAAAAAGGCCTTTGGCAAAGTCCAACACTCATTCATGTTCAAAGTTCTACAGAAAATTGGAATAGAGGGCCTCTATCTCAACCTAATGAAAGCCATCTATAACAATCCAACAGCTAACGTGATTCTAAATGAGGAAAAACTGAAATCTTTTACTCTCAAATCTGGTACAAGACAAGGATGTCCCCTATCGCCACTTCTATTCAATATAGTTCTGGAGTCATTAGCTACAGCCATTAGACAAGAAAGAGAAATAAAAGGAATAATAATAGGTAAAGAAGAAGTAAAACTATCATTATTTGCAGAGGACATAATAATCTACTTGGAAGACCCAAAGAACTCCACCAAGAAGCTACTAAAATTAATATACAAATTCAGTAGCATAGCAGGTTATAAAGTCAACACACAAAAGTCAATAGTATTCCTCTACACAGATAACAAACACACTGAGAGAGAAATTAGAGTAGTACCTGAAAATGAAATACTTAGGAATTAACCTAACTAAAGAAGTAAAAGACCTCTTCAGTTAAAACTACAGTGCTCTGAAAAAAAGAGATCCTAGAAAATTTCAGAAAATGGAAAGATATTCCCTGCTCCTGCATAGGAAGAACCAACATTGTGAAGACAGCCGTACTCCCTAAATTATTATACAGATTTAATGCAATTCCTATCAAAATACCCTCAACATACTTCACAGACCTGGAGAAATCACTCCTAAAATTTATTTGGAACCAAAAAAGACCCTGAATTGCAAAGACAATTCTGGGCAACAAATGTAAGGCTGGAGACATTACAATTCCTGACCTAAAGTTATACTACAATACTGACAGTAGTAAAATCAGCATGGTATTGGCAAAAAAAAAAAAAAAAAAAAATAGACGTGAGGATTAATGGAATAGATGAGAAGATGCAGAAGTAAGTACAAACACACTCAGCCACTTTATTTTTGACAAAGAGGCCAAACACGTTTACTGGAAGAAAGATAGGCTCTTTAACAAATGGTGCTATACTGGCTCTCCACATGCCGAAAACTAAAACTTGACCCTATTTTATCACTATGCACTAAACTAAAGTTGAAATGGATTAAAGATCTAAATATTGCTCTCTCGACTTTAACGCCATCTTCTTAGCAGAAACCTCTGAGCCATGACAGCCAAGTGGAGGAAGAAGCAAATGCGCAGACTGAAGCGTAAAAGAAAAATGAGACAGAGGTCCAAGTAAAATAGTTTGTACACCCATGGAGGCCAAAGGAACAGAAATAAAGAATGCTGGAGGCTGACATGGCTTTAACAGGTTTTGGACTGTGTGCTGTTTAGAAAGTCTCAATGGATTAGAACTGTATTGCTATCTGATCGCCAAAACCACCTCAAAGAGAGATCTACCGGGTTCAAACTAAGCAGTCCCCTGGTTTTTTGCCCTGGATCTCTGGCATTCTGGACTACTGTTCTCGCTTTTGGCTGAGAGTAAAGCGTGTACAATAAATCATCTCTTCTGTGTTAGCTGAAGAAAAAAAAAGATCTAAATATTAAAAGAGAAACATTAAATCTTCTGGAGGAGAAAATCTTGAAGACATTGGGGTAGGAAAAAAATTCATGGACAAAAATCAAAATGCACATTTAACACTCGAAAGCATCAACAAATGGGACCTCCTCTGGCTAAGAAGTTTTTACATGTCAAAAGAAATTACCAACAGAGTAAAAAGACAACCCACAAATTTAGAAAAGATTTTTAACTAATAAGTGTTCAGACAAAGTTCTTCTATCTAGAATTTATAAAGAGCTCAAAACCATTAGGGTCCCAAAATTCAAAGACCCAATCCAAAAATGAGCATCTGAGATGAACGCACACTTCTCAGAGAAACAAATTCAGCAAGCCTATAAGTACATGAAAAAATGCTCCACATCACTAGCCATCTGTGAAATGCAAATCAAAACAACACTTAGATACCATCTCACTCCAGAGAGAATGGCTACCATAAAGAAATCAACCAACAACAAATGCTGGAGAGGCTGTGGGAAAGAGGAACCCTTCTCCACTGCTGGTGGGAATGCAGATTGATGCGACTATTATGGAAAGCAGTGTGGAGGCTCTATAAAAACTAGGAAAACTGGAAATCCCATTCAATCCAACTATCCCTCTACAGGGAACTTTCCCAGAAGAACTGAAAACATCATATCATAGCGATATCTGTGCACTTATGCTTATAGCATATAGTTCCAATTTGTAATAGCCAAATCTTGGAAACAACCAAAATGTCCATCATTTGAAGAATGATTGAAAAGATGTGTTATTTTTATGAAATGGAATATTACTCAGCTATAAAGCATGATAAACGAGAAGACTTCATATATAAATGGATGTATATTGAACATATACTCATAAGTGAAATAAGCCAGACCTACATTTGTAAATATCATATAGTCTCCCTAGTATAAGAAATTAAAGAAGAAATAAAAATGGAAAGGCATAACACAGCTGAGTGGAAATGAAAGATTTACGAGGCAACACTAAAACTATGCTTGGAGTGTGTGTCATTCTGGACTTTTAGATGAGTACTGTTTCTAATGTAACCTCAGTTACTGCTATACTCTCTCTCAAGTAAATGGCTGGTTAACAAAAAAAAAAGGGGGGTATTAGTTGAGAATAAGAGTCTAGGCAAAATACTATAGGCTTGACAGGCTACAATTTTGTACATCCTTAGATTTCTAAATGTCTGTTTAAAAATGTGTAACTGCTTTTATCACATTCTATAGAGATTTATTAGAATATCACTGATGAAAGGAAAATACCAATTTCAAACTAAGTCTAAGATGTTTGATATTCAGAAAGGCAGTGATGTTGAGCTCAATTACCTATATTATAGAGTAATAGTATCACGAAGCTTCTCTTCTGGAGGGCTGGTAATGTAAGTTAACAGACCAAAAATTGGAGAAAAAAAGGGCTACAAGGGTAGCCATCATGTTGGCTCTAGCCCTTCAAGGTCAGTGAGGACTCAGGACATAAGAGAACCTGTGCTGTAACATCCTATAACTCAGAGGTTTCCCAAATTTTCTGGTCAAGGAAATTATGGGACCTCAGAGGAAAGGGATAAGTGAAGTATAGTGTGCCTAGGGAAAGTCACTTGGGGAGAAAACCTTCTCACATGCTTTCACAGAGAGCAAACTGGTCAAGCACTGGCTGTGACTTGTCCTGATAGTGACACCGACAACAGTTCTACAAAGCACTGTATATAGTTCCAAAATTAATCCTGAGATTTGACCTTGGAAAGTGCAAATGCTGAAAGTTTTGTTAGACATGTCCTGCTTTAGCTTACATTTGATCACCCAGCAGAAAAGCTTAATTGCGAGGCATAAAACGCAGAGCTAGATTAATATGATGAGCTTTAAGAACCTTAAATCAACAGCCTTTAACCTTGCCATTTTCACCGGTAACCCAATGCAATTATGGAACATTGCACTATGTATACAACTACTTCCTCTTAGTTCAAAGAGAAGAAATTTTTTCTTCTTTTTTTATCTTACTTTCTTTACCAATATCAATTAGAAAATTTATCATGTCTATACTCTGTGCTCTGTATAACTATTATGAGGACAACAATATGCGACCTGTCAATTATTGCGAATGTAATACTAACGTGTTTGGAAACTCTTATATTGTTATTTATTATTAGAAGTAATAAAAAATAAAAAAAGAAGATTTCACTAGTAAATATTTCTAAATACTTAAGAAAAAAATTACATTCTGCACACAGAAAATTCAAATAAATGAATACATCTGCATTTTTCTGTGACATCGCTTTAACGTGCCCTCAAACTCAGGAAAAATAGAAATTAGAGACAAATAACCCACAGGAGCATACATGCAAAACAACTATCAATATAGGGACAAAACACATGTGAATAAATATAAAAAGAATATATCATAACCAAGGATGTTTATCTCAGGAGTGCAAGGTTGACTTAATGTTCAAAAATCTACCTTTGTTTTTTGCATATCAACAAAAATAGAAAAAAATCACAGCAGCAGAAAATCTGACACAAACTTTTTTCCTGATTTCTGTAGGAAAATAAACCACAACTTTTACCAAAAAGGTATTACATGTCAGAAATGGAAATTCTGTCTAAAACAGAAGACTGCTTAGTCAGCTCCCAGGATAGCTCACAAATCTAGTTGGTCTTTGGACTAATTACCGTGGGTATGCAGTGATAAAGGACTACAGGCCACATTGTTGACAGTTCTATAAACTAGCATTTCAGTTACACATATGCTTTTAAAATCAGAGCTTCTTTGGAGCAGACTAGCTCATGTCCCTGTGCTTGACTGTCAAAGTGGGTCACACAAAAGTGTAAATGATGAGCACTAACTCAGTCCTGTTTCCAAAAATAGTTGATGCCAGTATACAATGTAGTGCTGATAGCAGAGATGGAAGAGGTTTTGTTTTCTGACGGATAGCTGACCTTCCTGGTACTCTTCTACCACAAACAGGTGATACAATACTGTCCAGAAAAGGAATTTAAGAACTTTCATTGCCAAAGAGACAAATAATCCCCAGGGAACTGAACTATGTATCATCTCACATCTTCCTTCTTTCCTTTCTTTCATGACCACTGAATTCCTTCTCTGAGTAAGTACTGTAGTTGTACAAAACCACAGTACAAAAACAAGCTTAATATACCTTGAATAAGTTAAAGACTAAACAGTAGCAAATATAACGCCACATATAGGCTATAAACATTATTTATAGTATAAAATAATTATGTGAAGAGAAGACAGATGAAAATAGTATATAATATTCTACTGATATAAAAGTGATATATACATATATATGTATATATTTCTAGAAAATGTAACTTAACCTTCATGCTAGAGAGTAGATAAGTAATTATGTGGCAGCTAAGAGAAAAAAAATGAATGATGGGGGATCTAGTATGGGACTAGATGCATATGTACATTATTTTCCTGGGGATGATTATGTGGTTTTATACATATATCAGAGCTTAATAATATATATATATATATATATATATATATATATATATATATTAGGTATATGAAATTTATGTCAATTAAACGTTAGTAAAATTGTTCAAAATATATTCTATGGTAGAATGTGGGCAACTAGGAGGAGATGGTCATCTTTTTCATGCAAAGAATGAGACACTGTGAAAGAGACTCCCTAAATGGATGTTGTCAAATTCAGTTTCAGCGGTGTGACAGTTTTCTCATAGGGATCAGGGGATATATTTAAATTATAAATTTAAGAGATTAACAAAAGGAATATATATATAAGAATGCTAGAAAAATATGGAAAATACAGACTTGCGCATTATCCAGTGGCCACTAGCTCAGGGAATAGTCTAATACCCCAAGTGGCAGTGGGAGGAGTGGTTGCTGGAACCTGGGAGGAAGGTACTTCTTAAAGAGCAATGCCTTACAAGGGACTAGGACCTTAGGGCAGAGAGCCAACCTTCCTGGGCTTTCCTTGGAAGGAAAGCACCCTATTTGTGCTGTCTTCCCTGCCTCTGTTTCCTACTGTTTCTCCCACTGACTAAATCTCAACAAAACTCAGGGAACAGGAAGCCTTTGTGGATACAGCCTCCTTCATCTGAGACCAGCATGGAAAATGAATCTGCAGGACAAATAGATAATCTGAAGTGTATCTTCATTTTAGGCCGTGATCTTCTTTCTGGCCTAGGATTAAAGATGCAAAATTTGATACAACTAATATAAATTCATGGCTTTCCTCTGCAAATCAATGGTTAGATCATACTTTTCACTCACAAGACTTAGTTTTTCTCTCCATCGGACAACCTTAGTTCCTATATTTGGAAAGAAGCAGTAAGAATTTTTAGATGGTTAATGGTTGTCAGAATAAAAGTGATAATTTAAACTTTGTTGTTTGCAAATCAAGTTGTATTGAAATTAGGCATATTAGTCTTTGTAGGTGTGGCCTATCAGTGCACTTGCACAATCATGGTAGGTTGCTCATGACACCGAAAATTTGTACTTTGTTCTTTGACAGGAAAAGTGTGCTGAGCCTTGTCGTGGATGAACAGGCTGCCAATCTGGAAAACAGGAGATACACTCACTGGAGGCCAGGCCCTGGTTCCACCACTGTTTAAATGTGTCCCCTGGACATGTTAACCTGTTTTTTTGTTTGTTTGTTTGTTTGTTTGTTTTTCTAATTTTGTTTTATTTTATTTTGAAGAGTACAAACAAAATCAAGGACAAAAATAAGAAGCAAAGACATACAGCAGCCGGGAAGATAGCTCCGTGGCACAGTGCCTGTCTGGCAAGTGCAAGGTCATGAGTTCGAACCCCGGTCCTACCAAAAAAAAAAAAAAAAAAAAAAAGAAACAGAGACATACAGAGTAATGCAACAATAATACATATGCTACAGCTTTTCAAAACAAGAATAGCTGATTAACAATGGTTGATATATTACCTATTTTTATTGTCAAATCTGTTGCTCAGATTAATGGATATAGTTATGTAAGATTAAACTTATAACTGAATATTACTACTTGCTTTCAAGAAATCTTAAATTTTTACTCTTGTCTCTTTTTTTCTCTCTTTTTACCTTTTTTAAAAATTTATTTTAAGGGCTAGCCAAATAGCTCAGTGGGCCGGGCGTGGTGGCTCACGCCTGTAATCCCAGCACTTGGGAGGGTGAGGCAGGAGGATCGGTGTGAGTTCGAGACCAGCCTGGGCTACAAAAGTGAGCTCAAAGCTAGCCTGAACTGCACAGTGGGACCCTGTCTCAAAAAGCCAAAAAAAAAAAAAAAACAAACAAACAAACAAACAAATAGCTCAGTGGACTCCAGTGCCTGCTTGCTGTGCTGGCCCTACTCCTGGGCACACAGAGACAGCAACTGAGACTGTGTGTGGTGATGCACACCTATAATCTCAGGGCTTGGGAGGCTGAAAACAGGAGAATCACTACAAGTCTGACCTACGTGGTGAGACCCTATAGACTTTGTACTGAAATGTATTTTAAAAATGTACTTTAAAGAGAGCATAGTAATAATTCTTATGACATTAGAAATGTTACACATTTAGAAAATCAAGATGATAGATATTCAAAAAATGGTTTTTGTATTATACATTGCTGTCCTTGATGTAGTTGCTTAGATAAGCAGCAAATAAATATATACAAAAATGTTCAGCATCATGAGTCATTCATGATGTCAGTGAACACATTGAGATTTCATGTCACCCCAGAAAAAATGGCCATTATCAAGAAATCAACCAATAACAAATGCTGGAAAGACTATAGTGGAAAAGGAACCCTTTTCCGCGATTGGTGGGAGGGTAGCTTGGTCAACGACTATGAAAATCAGTCTGGAGATTGCTCAAAAAACAAGAATTAGAGATCCCATTCAACCTAGCTGTTCTCTCTGCTTATATTGATTGATTAGTTTTTCATGCAGGGAGATAGCACAGCAGAATAAGTGCCTGCCTGGTAAGTGCAAGGTCCTGAGTTCAATCCCTAGTACCACACACACAAAAATTCATGGTCATAGTTTGTAACCTGAACAGCTACTTCAAGGAGAGCACTCGATGCAATTAAAAAAACTCACATGTTTACAAGACAGAGAATCTACTATGAACTTAGTGATTTAAAAAATGCATCTGAAACAGCTGTACCAAATTCTAGTGGATTCAGATAGATAATATCTACAAAATACCCTGAAGATAAATGTTGGCAAAAATGCAGACAAAAGGGGACCCTTTTGCTCTGTTACCTCAAATGTAAGTTATTATAGTTATTATGTAAAATAGTGCACAGGTTTCTTGTTTTTCACACAATTAAAATATACAGTAACTACTATTTAATCTAACTTTTCCATTTCTGGTTATATAAAAAAAGAAATGAAATTATACATTCTAGTTTCTCTTTTATAGGAGAGGCAAAAATCTCAAAGTATACCCAAACCCCAGGCCTCTAACAGCTGTCCTGGAGCTCAGGCCTAGAGGAAAGTACAGTGGAAAGATAAAGCAAGCAAGTGATTGGAGGAAAGCTCCAACATTAGTATCTCTTGGAAAGATGATTTTGATTTCATACTGACATTAATTAAAACTAAAAGATGGAGTCATTTACAAGTCACTTAAAGTGCCCTGTGTGATGTCAGTGAACACTGATAGCTTTCCCATTAGAAGTTCACCTTGGCCTGACTGCAGCCACTCAAGTCACCCCCGTGTGCCTGCTCCCGAGCAACCCTGACCTGTTTCTCCATGTAGTTTCCTGGCAAACCTGTTGGAGTGGCAGGTAGAGTTATACAGGTGGAGCATGATCCCCCTAGCACCATGAGTGAGGCTGACGTCTTTGATGATAGCTTGAGTTCATCCAAATTCCCTTCATCTTGAATAAAAGACAT
Organism: Myocastor coypus; assembly: GCA_004027025.1. Classification (NCBI taxonomy): domain Eukaryota; kingdom Metazoa; phylum Chordata; class Mammalia; order Rodentia; family Myocastoridae; genus Myocastor; species Myocastor coypus. The sequence continues at coordinate 216,136 of PVJA010000133.1, read as the reverse complement.
TTTTGACTGGCCACAAGTTAAGTGCTTCCTTCTGACACAATTCTGATGATGCTGTTTTTGTGCCTCTCTTAACCACACTTCTGTCCCTGGTCAGTCTGCAATAGAGAAGACACTGGATATAATGCTAGGTCTCTCTGCTTCATTCCTTGGGCCTCAACACTTTCCCAGCAAAATGTTCAGTTCTTTTAAGCTGGGTTTTCCCATATCAAACTCTCTTGCTACATAAGTGCTTACTTTATGCTTGGGAATTTTTAGCAATGATATAACGTCTTCCCAATTACATTATGAACTTCTTATGAAAGAACATTGTAACTGATTATTCTGTTCATCCCTCAAAACCTATTGGTATAAAGTCTCAGTAAATAGCCAGTGGTCTGTTATATCTCACTCATAGACAAACAGCTAAAGGCAAAGCCCAGAGCAGGGAAACAAATGAACTTTCCTTCATTTCTCTGCCCTTCTGGCTTAATCTGTATCCTGGAACTGGTCTCATGAACTCAAAAATGTTTCCACCTTCTAACTTGCAGTGACCTTCATCTCTACCACACAGGATCTGTCCTCTGCTCCCCATGTGGACATTCACTGTCATTTAGGCATTGCTCCACTACTAAGACTGCAAACTCAGAAATTCCAGTTGCATCAATTCCTGCATGGGTGACTCTAATTTAACATGATTATCATCTAAACTTTTCATTGCTTTTTCCCTCAAAACATTTGGTCGTGATGTAATCACTGAACTACTAATATTTAAAAATTCCAAATCATCAGTCTCCCAGAACCAAAGGATCAGCTAAAAAAAGAATTTCATTTTCCCCATTATTTCATCTCTGCTATTGAAATTGGATTAGTTCCATACAAACCTCTACCACTCTGCTTAATGTTCCTATTACCTGCTTCCTGAATTGTAACAATAGTACCTTGGTCATCTCTTTTCTTCCCTTTTTACACCCCAGTGAATCTTTCACTATTCTTTCTGATTAATTTTCCTAATGCCTTGCTTTGAATTTGGAACCTACTGGCTGAAAAGCTTGCTTGGCTCCTTTTGAACCAAATAAAATCTAAACCCTCTGCTTTATTACACAAACCTTTTAACCAATTGATCTAGTTCTATTTTTACCAGCAGGATTTCTAAAACCTTCACAAAGCATCCATCTTCTTCAAACAGTTTGTTCGACCCAATGCCATCTATGTTATCAAACCCACAACTTTTCCATTATTCTTCTACCTCAAGAGTCCTAATTCAAGCATCACTCCTACTCTGTAGCCTACTCTGATCTCTGGTCCCCTGGGTAAAAATACCAAATTTCTCCTCTGAACAACTGTTTCACTTTTTTCTCTCATATCATTGTTATCAATTCCTAATATTTTTATGATATAAAAATTTTGCTTATTTTTAAAAATAAAGTATACATAATATAAGGAAACTTTATATATCTTCTGTTATTCATTCATTGTTTATGAAATATTGATTTCATGCCTAACATGTGTTGTGCAATAGAATTACAGCAATGAACAAGAAAGATTTGTTCTTATCCTCAGAGATTAATTTTGCATATGCTGTATCAATAAATAACAAGTAGTTACAGGCCGGGCATAGTGGCTCACGCCTGTAATCCCAGCACTTGGGAGGCTGAGGCAGGAGGATTGGTGCGAGTTCGAGACCAGCCTGGGCTACAAAAGTGAGCTCAAGGCCAGCCTCAACTGCATAGCAAGACCCTGTCTCAAAAAGACAAAAAAAAAAATAAAATAACAAGTAGTTTTATTAATAAATACTTTGAAAAATACAAAAATGTATTGAGTGCTGTATAAATTAGAGAAGATGGATATAAGGCAATACTGTTTTATTATCTAAAATATTCTTCCAAGGACCAGCCAGGTAGCTCAGCAGATTAAAGTGGCTGCTTAGGCACACTCAGGAACTGGGGTTCTATACCCAGTATGCCATGCTGGTCCCACACAGGGGGGCACTGAACAGGCAACTGAGACTGTGTGTGATGGGGCACACCTATAATCCCAGCACATGGGAGGTTGAAATCAGGAGGATCACTATAAGTCTGATATGTGGAGTGAGACCCTGTAGACCCTGTACTAAATATATTTAGAAAGAAGAGAGAAAGCCGGGTGTGGTGGTGCACACCTGTAATCCCAGCACTCGGGAGGCTGAGGCAAGAGGATCAGTGTGAGTTTGAGACCAGCCTGGGCTACAAAAGTGAGTTCAAGGCCAGCCTCAACTACATAGTGAGACCTTGTTTCAAAAAGACAAAAAAGAAAAAGAAAAGAAAGAAGAAAGAGAGAGAGAGAGAGAGAGAAAAGAAAGAAAGAAGGAAAGAAAGAAAGAAGAAAGGAAGGAAGGAAGGAAAGAAAGAAGAAAGAAAGAAAGAAAGAAAGAAAGAAAGAAAGAAAGAAAGAAAGAAAGAAAGAAAGAAAGAAAGAAAGAAAGAAAGACTTGGGTTGGGGACATAGCTCAGTAGAACAAGCACCTGCCTGGCAAGCACAGGGTCCTGAGTTTGATCTCAGGTACCACAAAAGTAAATAAATAAATAAATAAATAAATAAATAAATAAATAAATACAGACAGACAGACAGACAGACAGACAGACAGACATAAAAAATGTCCAACATAGAGCTCTACACAGTCTGATTTACTTTTATTTTTTACTTATTTTTTATGTGTTTAGCACAGGGTCTACAGGGTCTCACTACCCAGATCAGACTCATGGTGATCCTCCTGTTTTTCAGCTGCTCAAGAGCTGGGATTACACGCATGAACCACCATGCCCAGTCTCGTTCATGGTCTCAGCACCCCAGGGGTGAGGCTGGCAAGTTAGGCCCAGGAACTGGACTCTTGACCCCTGCACCGACCTAAGCATGGTCCTTAATCTGCTTAGCTATCTGGCTAGCCCTTTCCAGTCTGGTTTAAAAGTATTTGAATTTTCAGTAGATACAGTTTTTTTTTTTTTTTTTATAGATGATCTGGATATTTCAAGTGAAGACAATGATATCTGCGATTCAACATGGAAAACAAAATTTCTGCTCCTAAGCAATCAAGATGGACTGGCTAAAATCCTAGTAGAAAAAATGAAATTTTCTTCCTTGATATTTCATTCTATAGCACCTAAGTTTACTAGTTCATAGAACTGTCAATCATGGGTAGTAATATCCAACAAAATAAGAAGAGCAAATCATAAAAAGACAAGTGATTCATTACTAAGCTTGATGCCAGCTGTAAGAGGAAAAACCCTTTCTAATTTGGGGCTCATAGTCACAATAGCACATTATTCCCAAAGGAGTTATGACTTACAATTTCTGAATGGGCTTGTCACCAACCTCAACTGACAACCAACCACGTGTGCATAGGCGTGTACTAAATTCTTCAAATATATTTTTCCAGAGTCTTTCCATATGCATCAGAAAGCAAAATTAGATTCCCATTGATGTTCTCTTCCCCTAAACTAACACTTCAATCTACAACATTATCAAATTCCTTCTTTCTCTTATACAAGAGCTCTCTTTCTTAACAACCTATCTAAACAATCTAATGTAAAATATCTATTTGAGAAAATTGTCAGTGGTCCATACATGGGTAATGAGAATGACAAACCAAAACCCAATAATGGTCATGTAAATGGAAGCAAGAAATCCACCACCGCAGGGACTGCTGTTGTGTAGCATAGTGTGGTGATAACAGAGGGCCATAGGATAAAAGATGGCAATTCAGGTAGAGATTGCCCCAGTGGGAAGAAGATCTGCTGGCAGAGTTACTCATGCACAGATGACCAGAACTAGCTAATCTACAGCTATAATTAAATGTTCACATAATCTTAAACTCAGTGAAGGGCACTCAGGAGCGACAAGGAATTCTCCAGAAGGTACCACAAGTATTACCTCTGCAACGAAGGACACAGGAGAGATTGGGAAAATACAGTATGCTTTTCTATTTTACCCTTTCTCATGGGGAAAATAAGAAGTTTGGTGGAAAGCGTATTGGCCAAGCACACTGTTGAAGAGCAGTTCCTCTTCACATAAAGTTTACCTCTGTGAAGCTGCCAAGGTCAGCGCCCTGGTGGGTTACCTGCTAAGTAAGTGCCAGTTATGGGATCTATGCTGTGGCAGGCACAGAGGCAGGCTGCCCCGTCCCTTCTGAAGCACCCTTCTTTACCCCTTTGTGTAACAGTTGCCACTTTTCCCACCGGGCTGTCTCTTCTTTTTGGTGGGATGTCTTTCCTTACATATGAGTTGAGTGTTGCATTGTTTACGAGGAAGCTAGACTTGCTGAGTGTTAACTTCATGGAAGTCACAGGAGAGGCAAACTGATTTTCCAAGTAATCTACATAAAAAGTGACAGTACAAAGCATAAAGGGTCCAACCTGGACCAAGATGCTCTTATTTTCCTTTGATGGGGTGGGGTAAATTATATGCACATGTCCTGTGGCATCTGAGCATGGGCATGTGTGAATATATGCAGACATGTATTGATACGTATACAGTGTATGTGTATAACATAATGCACCTTATAAATACAGAAGTATACACATAACTCCCCCTTGTATGCATACACACATCCATTTGTGTTTCCTTTTTTATGAGGTGTTTTAAATGGCTTTTTAAAGATTTGATGCTTTACTCTTTGTCTTTTTAAAAGAACCACAGGAAAAATGCAAACTAGTTGCTACATTTCGTTACTTTCTTCTCGAGTGTGTCAGACCCCTGATATTCATTCCCTAGGCTCTCATTCTGTGGAAAAATATATTTTATTTCTACTATTTTGATATCCATGATAAAAGAGGTTAGTCAAAGAGAGGAAGTATACATTCAAAGATACTTTCCCTAGCTATCCCTAGCATCATTTAGATATGATATTGCTTTCTTTAGGCCTCAAAAATAAAGAAAACTGGCATATATGATGTCCAACTGGGGCATTTTTCACTACACTCAATTTGTAATTATGTTAAGGATTTCCAGGAATTAAGGAAGATTATGCTTGTCATAAATGGTATCTTTTTTTCTATTCTACTCAGATCCTTGAAATGAGCTGTCTCTCCCCTGTAGGTCCTCCTTTATTAAAGTATTAGTGACTAGATAAAACCACAGGGTACATGTTGCTTCGTGGTAGTCACTTAATTTGTAGGCAGAAGAGAAGATTTCCAGAATATATAATAAATAATATAAGCTTCAGAGCTACAGTTCTGCAAAACTCCCAATAAAAAGATTGCTTATTATGAAAACCATGCATTTTATATTTCAATGTAATCATCTACATTGTGCTAACTTGTAAATTATTTTTCTCTCCTTATTATCACAATCCTAACAAAAAACAAAGAAAACCACAAAAGACTGTTTTATTTAATATATCATATGCTTCCCTATTTTTTATGCTTCCCTAATTTTGAAAGTTTCAAAAATCAGAGTTAACTTTATAAAAGATATATATTTGTTGAAAAACTCAATAATCAGTTGACAATAAATTATAAATTGTGACTAGACACTGAGAAATGAAATATTTACATTAGTAATGTGATTACACTATAGCCCTTTGGTATAAACTACTACTCCTTTTTTGCTACTGCTTCACTAATGAAACCAGTAAGACCCATCAACATTTTAAATCTGATAGGAAGTCAGATAACTCAGGATCTGAGTGGAAAATAAAGATTCAGTGTAAGCCTGTCTTTTCAGTTCAGCCCAGAAGCACAAACAACTAGGAGCCACTTGGCACACTGTTAGCAATCTTGACAAGGATCTACAAGATTGAATAGAGATGAATTCTTAATGACTTCCTAACGTCTAGGTCGGGGCTTTTCCAGAAGGAGATTGAGGCGCAGACTTACGGGTACAGCATAAAGAAAATTGAGTACTTTGAGGCTTTTCCCTGTCAGCGTGGAAATATATGAAGTCAATTCTCGGCAGACTTGAGATTCTGCCATTAGGTTTAATGAATGCAAAAAGTTGCCAGCAGAAATTCTTCAGTATAAATTTAACACATTAGCTTTCTTTGAACAAAGAGCATTCTGGTCTGGTATCATCTGAGACTCCTTTTTATGTTTAAAGACAGCTGTGCTGCTTTGCTGAGGCTTCTCTGTGCTATAAATGTCCCTTTGGATGATTTGCTGTGGGAAAGCATATGTAGTCACACTTTTAAAAATTTTAAGGAATAAAATATCATGTGCTACATTAAGTCTCCTATGTTTTTTTCCCAACTAGGAACTTTCCTGTATATTATTTATTTTATGAATATGTATTAACAGTACATGTTAAGGAGGCTCTGTATATTTTCATACATGCATAAAGCATGCGCTGATTAAACCCCTACCATATTTTCCAGACCATCTGCACAGCCTTCTCAGCCTCTCCGTCTCTGTTCTATGTTAGTCAAGTAATTTTTGCTTCCTCCTATGAAAGAACATGTGGGGCTTGTTTTCCTGTTTCTGGCTTGTTTCACTTAATGTACTGGCCTCCAGTTCCACTCATTTTGCTACAAATGATTTGAAGATGTCACTCTGTACGTGTGAAGATAGTGCACTGTGCATGTGCACCACGTTTTCTCCATCCATTCAGCTCCGGATAGACAGACGCCTAGCCTGGTTGCCTATCTTAGCTATTGTGATTATTGAGATTGGTGTCCTGGTAAACATGAGCTTCCACAGGTCTCTTGGGTCTTTGACCCCACGTTTCCCTTGGCTATAGCTGGAGTGTATGATAGATAGACTTAGTTTTTGAGGAACCTCCACAGTGTTCTTCTTAATGGCTGTATCAATGTCACTTTCTACCATGTATAAAGACCTTTTTTTCTGCACATCTTCACCAAAACTTATTTTGGCCTTTGGTTGGCTAGTTTGCTTTGGTTTTCACAATAGCTATTTAAAATGGGATAAAACAGTGCTTAGTGCACTTTTGGTTTGTAACTCTGCAGCAGACACTGATGTTGAGCATTTTTCACTATTTGGTGACCCTTTCTATTATTTTTACTCTTTCTTTTTCTTTTTGAATAGTATCTTTTTCATTCATTTGCCCAAATTTTATATATTTTTGTAACATGTAATGAATGCATTTTATTCTGGTATATTAAATCTATGTTAGAGGAATAGTTAGCAAATATTTTCTCCCCTTTTGCATACAGACTCTTCACCTTGTTGATTGTGCCTCTTCCTGTGCAGAAGATTTTAGAGGAAGTACCAATTATCAATTTTTTCTTTTCGTCCTTGTCTTTTTGGGATGTTCTGCAGAAAAACTATTGTCTAGAATAATGTCCCAAGAGGTTATCTTAATCTTCTTTCAGTAATTTCAGAGTCCCCTGTCTTATACTACAATCTTTCATCCTGGTTTTTTCTATCAGCTGAGAAATAGGGGTCAAGCTTCAGTCTTTCACAGGCATCATAGTCTGATTCGTCGCAGAGTCCATCCTTTCTTCCAGGCGTGGATTTGGCTCTTTCGTTCAGAACCAGCTGGGTTGGTTTGACTCTTCTCTCTCTATTGTATGCTGTTCATGTATATATATTTATGCCAATAACATGTTCTCGTGGTTAGAATGGCTCTACTAATATCTTAAGTCTTGCAGAGCCTCCAATTTTATTCTTTTCTTTGCTTTTTCTTATGGTGCTTTTATTTCTGTTATTTAAAAAAAAAAATTTCCTTAGAAGGGTGGGTGAGATAGCTCAGCAGACTAAGTGCCTGCTTAGGCAAGCACAGAGACCAGGGCTCAACCCCAGCACCACATGCTGCGTCGGCACCACCTTCTACCGCACTCAGCCGGCCACCAAGGCCTAGCTTGTAATTCCAGCACTGGGGAGGCTGAAAACAGGAGGATCACTATGAGTCACAGCTGCATAATGAGACCCTGGACCAAGTACGCTAAAATAAAAAAGTGCTTTCTTAGACTTTCTAGCTATCTACTCTTAATACACATTTACTCCTTTTCTTCTTTTTCCATGATAAAACATAATATTTTAATGTCAGCTATTTAAAATTATTCATCTGCTAATTACAAATACCTGTTTTAAATGAGTCCAGTTCTAGTGATTATTTTGTCACATCTTTTGGGATCTGTTATAATTATTTTTGGCCCTAAGTAGTTTGAAGTTTATGTTTATAGTAATTTTTGTTAAATGAAACATCATTCTGGGTCCTCATTTATCTAACTCACCAGACATACCACCTCGTGACTTCTGGCTCCTCCTTAAAGTAAAAATGAATGTGAAAGGTCAGCTTGTTGAGCTTACTCAGCCCACCAAGGCAGTCGTCAAACACTGCAATGAAAGACATTCCCAAAATAGGACTTCTGGGACTGCTCCAGAAAGTGTCAAAAACTATGACAGAGATGCATCTGCATCTGAAGTCAGGGGAACATTTTGAGGGGGATTAATGGCAATGTGTCTTTTACTCTATTACAGTTTTAAATACTTAAACATTAGCTATAGCTTATCATCACACACAGCAAGTGTCACCAGAGTAGCGAAGCTGTTTTCCTGGGATCTTCCCAGTGAGAATCTCAGTGTGTGGGGGTAGAGTGAGAGGTAGGGGGCAAGTGGGATGAGATAAAAATCTATGAAAATATTCCTACATCCAAAGACTGCACCCCAGGATTTTCTATTCTTTTTGTTTAAGATTTTGATTATTCATAGTCTTTTGTATTTTTACATATGCTTTAAGATTTTTTTTCTAGTTCTCTGAAGAATGTTATGGTATGTTGATGCAGATTGAATTGTATCTATCTGTATATAGCATTGGGTAGTCAGGACATCTTTGCAATATTAATCATGGAGGTTTTGCATATTTTACATCTTTAATACTTTCTTTCACATGAATTTAATAATTTTCATTTTGAAGACTTTTATTTTCCTGGTGAGATAAGAACATAAAATTATGAAGTCTAAAATGACACTGTCTTTTTTATATACCCACATTTTTTCTTCCATCAAGTTAGTCATATTCACCCAAATATTGTATCCCAAAGCACTGGTGGGTTGCTTCCTTTAAATCAAACTGCATCTGTCTATATATGTATATTCCAATGTGGAAATCATTAACCACAGGAAGATAATCAGCAGCTCCTGAGATGTGACTATATCTAAGTTACTTTTCTCTCATTGCTGGGACAAATACCCGACACTCAAGATAAAGGAAGGAAAGGTTTATTAGCTCAGAGTTACTGGAGGTTTCAGTCCATACTTGGCTGGCCCAAGGCTGAGTGGAACAGAGCAGAGAGCATCCAGTTCATGGTGCTGGAACAGCAACAATTGTGACAGAGGCAATGGAACAACCAAGCGAGCAGAGACCAACAGCGCTAGTCTCTCTCTGTCTCTCTTTATATTACATTCAGGCTCTCCTCGTCAGCCTATCCATCTTAGGCTCCCCGTCAGCCTATCCATCTTAGGCTACACCCATAATCCCAGAAGTACTTAAGACAAATAATCTCAGGGATCATGGATCAAGTCTCAAACTCTAGATCAGTACTAAATCACATAATCCCAGTGACTCATGAGTCAAGTGTCAATCTACAGAATTCCTCTCCCCCATAACTGCATGAGGCTTTGGAGGGACAACTAGACATAAACCATAACAGACTAGTATACACTGATTTGTGATAAGGATTCAAAATTTGTAAAATGCAAAATAAAAAATGAAACTCAGTAAGATTTTTGTATTGACAACTTGTTGGAATAGTATGCATTATATAAAATGAGATGGAATATCAACAGTATTCATCTAAGTATTTTTACTTTTTAAAAATACAACTATTTGGAAAGTTGAAAAAATATATTATCTAACTACTCAACAGTACTGATCTGTAGAGCAGCCCATGAAAATGGCTACAAATCCTAAGGACATTACAGAATATGTCCTCAAAATCTTGTATGTCTCACCTATGCTTGGGAGGATGTAAGATCACACTAGGCAGAATTGATTAGTGTCCTGAAGATAACCTTCGATATTTGCAGCATTGTCATGGTCACTAGGGAAGAAAGGTCCTTCCTGATGCACAGTATGACTGACTTACTGAGAACACCCTGGGGGCAAGAGCCTAGGATCCTAGGATGAGAATCATATCACACAACAGAAATAGAGGTGATCATGTCTAATCACTTCACTTATAATACACAAGGAAACAAAATTATCTGATTCTTAATCCTATTTTATTTCATCTCATAGATACTTTTTTTTTTGTTTCTACTATTTAAAATGAAGGAGCACAGTCTTTTCTGTTAGTTTGTGGACTATACCACCAAATATTTGGTGAATGAAGCATATTTTCAAATTTTTTTCTTTCTAACTGAAATACTTCCCTATTTTTCCTTGTCTCTTATTGATTCCAACATTAAAATGTCATTACTCTTTTCTGTCTCACATTTATTCCTCTAATTTTCACCCAAAGCTACCAGCACCAATTTATATCACACTAGGAAAAATGCCCCTTTCATGAGAGATGATTTTGAGCAAGGATTACATTTTCTGCATTCATAAGTGAAAACATAGTCACTAGCTCATGTTCAATTTTAAGATATGTATAATATTTTTAAACTAAGAGTTTTCCATACTTACATATAGCTCAACTTTGTAGATAAGTATTGGTTAGCTCCATTAACTACATAAGTGCACTGCCTTTCACCACAGTGAAATTTGCAAAAATTCAAGTGTGAAGTGTGAAGCAACAAGTGTGAAGAATAGATGGGCATAATTAGTCAGACCCTCTTCAATATAAAGAATTCGGTTGTACTCAGTGTGTCCCCCAAGTGTCGTGGACAAATGACGGATGGAGTACACAATGTCCTTTGTCCAAAGCAGTACTGTACCTGGTTTAACATTCTTCTATTTTCATCTTAACATTTTTAATAAATTTCAGACACAGGAATCCACATTTACATTTTGTTCCAAGCCCTGAAATTTATGGAATCAACCCAGTACTTGTTGAGGGAAGGCAGGCAGAAATGTAAGTTTGCAGGGATGTAAGCCCAAAGGAACAAAGGTGCAGTAGGATGTCTATGAAGTTTCTATTTCAATTGTTACTGGAGACATAATCGTACTGTCTAGAAATCTGGCTTCTTCATGATGTGATTCTTAGTCTGGCCTTGACACATGTATTTCTTGAGAGGAAATCAGATCAATGGGACGTCATGAGAACAGTTTATGTGCTAAGTTTCATGTGCTGCAATACAGAGGCATAGGATAGGGGTGTCCTTGACTTTCTCAGGTGGACAAATGAAATGTCCTGTTGGCTGGTACTTGTGTGGTGACTATTGCTTTGTCAGCCCTCTGCCCAGTTCTGGCATTTAAGAATACAGTGCTGCTAAATTCTGGAAGGCAGAAAAAAAAGAGGAAAGAAAGACATGAGAGAAAGAAAGAAAGAAAGAAAGAAAGAAAGAAAGAAAAAGAAAGAAAGATGATACAGTTTTTTTTTTCTTTTAAGTAGCTTATAAGAGAAATAGCTGAATTTACATAGTCACATTTAAAAGTACATATTAAGTTTTCTGTGTCTTTATGTATTATGTGGATAGTCTTGACAATGCATAACCCAACAACGTGTACATTATAACTGGGGTAGGAAGTAGAGGAGAATTTAACTCATTTACATTTATTAGAAATAAATTTATTGCTGTTTACCTTTAGTTTCTTGTTTTTATGCCTTCTAACAATTTTTTTAAAAAACTATAATTTTCCTCTCCTACTGACTTAGGTATTATATGTATACAATTGATTTTATTATTAATAAGTATGCTTAAAATAACATATATTTTACTTGACAAAATCAAACTTAATGCCTACCTTCTTTTTTAACAAACACTTAATGTCCCAGGCTATAACTGCTAGAGCACAGCTACTATCTCATGTAACTTTCTCCAGCAAACTAGTTTTTCTAGTTATTTACTAACCTCACAAATTAGAAATGATTATAGTTGACAACTTGATGCTAACATTTCTCAGTTTCTTAGCTTTTCACTCCTGTTTGCATCTCAGTCTTTGTTTAATCTATGTTAGATAATATTTTCCTTTCTTTATGTTTTATCAGACTTTTATTTCTCTTGCTTGAAAATACCTTTCTCAGTTTTGAGAATTGGCTGAACAAACAATTTTAGATTGATAATTCTTTTCTCTAGATGCTTCTTAAGGCCTTATTGTGCTACATTTTGGGCTTTATTGTCACTTTTGAAAGGCCTACCATAATGTTGCTATTGCATTACAATGAGCTGCCTCCCTCTCAGCTGTTCTAATATCTTCTCTGTATCTTAAGAGTTTTGCCGTCTGCGGCACAAGTCTAAAGCTGGATTTGTTCTTTACCTTCATGAGATTTAGGATCCACTGTGTGTCTGTCTCCTCATTTATTAGGAATTCTTAGCCATTGGCTATTATCCCTTCAACCATTTTGTTTTATTTTATTTATTTATTTATTTATTCTTTTTGAGACAGGGTCTCGCTATGCAGTTGAGGCTGGCCTTGAGCTCACTTTTGTAGCCCAGGCTGGTCTCGAACTCGCACTGATCCTCCTGCCTCAGCCTCCCGAGTGCTGGGATTACAGTCATGCTCCACCACTCTGGGCTAACCATTTTGTTTAGTCCTATCCTTTTATTTCTTCTCTGGAATTCAATCAGATGCATGCTATCTTTCCTTACTGTAGCCTCCACGAGTCCTTCTCTTCTTGCCTTTTCTTTGTATCTCTTTTATGAACTTTAAATAATCTCTCTAGAGTCTTATTCTGCAATCTGAATGTTCTGGTTTGTTTTTCAGATTTACTTTATTGTGTTACATCTTATTACTTAATTATTTTGTGGTTTCATGTTTTGAACTTTTATTTCTAGATTTTTTCTCAATCTGTTTGGATTATTATCTAGGCCACTGAAGGTCTGTGTGATTTTTTTTTCCTACTTGTTCTCACCACTGGTAGCTTGTTTGCTCTTGTGATGTGACATGTTGAACTATTACACAATTTTTCCTGCTGACCTGCATCCATGAAAATTGTGTGGGAGGCTGAAGAGGGTCCATCACACCAATGAGAAGCTGCTTTTCTCTTAACCCCCATCTCCTAAATGCCATCCCTTTTTCTCCATGTCGTATTCTCAGTAATGTCCTTAGAGATTGCTCAGTAATTCCTATTTCTCACTGTTGCAACTATTTTCATGTGCTTAATTCTCTGCGATACCTACTTTAAATTAAATGACAATTATTTTCCATTTATAGAACTGTATCACTTATGATTCAAATACTTTTGTTCTATTCCTACACTGCCCATTTCAATTTTATCATTTTTATCCTTTTCTTTTTGTTTCTTTTCCAGAAATATTAGGACAAACGTATACATATAATTTATATATAATACGTTAATGTAAATGTATTATATATAATGTGTATGTTATATATTTTCATATATAAATCCTCAAATGAGAAATTGTTAGCACAATTAATCCTACTCAGTATCTATTAAAGAACTCTTAGGAAAACACTGAATAATAACTGAACAATTGCCTTTCCTAACAGACCTAGGAATGCTTTTATCATACAATATTTTCACAAATGTTATATCATAAAACTAAATTACTTTATAAAAATGCTTCATTCTTTTTAGGGTATGAATTTCTGTATTTTTAAAAAATAAAGTTACACATGGTAATAGATAGAGATAGTCTATATTAGGGTTACAGAAAATAGTTGCCCAAACCTTACATAAGTTTTCTAATTATACATATAGCTGCAATTGTGTTTGCAAAAAACTTCTTTGGAAATATACCAAGTCTCTGGAAATATACACGAGGTAGTGCTACAATTATATATCCAAACAAGGAAACTTGACAGTATGTTGTATTGACTTTTTTTTTTTTTTTTTTGTATTGACTTAAAGTAGAGAAAATGAAAAACACAGCTTGTCTTCTCTCCACAAAGGAAGGACAGCTCACACTTTACCACATGAGAGGAACTCTGACGGGGAGGGAAGCTGGTGCAGGGCTAAACTTTTACAAGTCCTTTTGATGGGCACATGATAAGCAAAACAATGCTTTTGTAGGGTTTAGTAATAATAATAATAACAATACTACTACTAATAATAATAATAAACACTAGAGTCAACTGAATCATGCAGAAAAAACACTTAAAAATGATATCACTAAAATCTGACTAACTGCAAATAAAACCAAGGTACATTTTTTCTTTTTGAACATTAAGTAGGCTATCTGAAGAACATTTATTTATTGATTGATTGATTGATTGATTGATTGATTTTTATGTATTTAGGACAGGGTCTACAGGGCCTACAGGGTCTCACTACACAGATCAGACTGATAATGATTTTCTTGTTTCAGCCTGGGATTACACATGTACGTGAGCCACCATGTCCATTCTCAGTTGCTGTCTCAGTATGCCCTGGGGAAGGCACACTGGGGATCGAATGCTGGTCCCTGCACGGGCCTAGCAGGCACCTTAATCCACTGAGCTATCTGGCTGGCCCTAGTCTTTCAAACAAACCAAAAAAAAAAACTACTTGCTGTTTAAATTACAATTGAGACTGGGCATGGTGGCACACACCTATAATCTCAGTGCTTGGAAGGCTGAAAACAGGAGGATCACTATGAGTAGATCTGTGTAGTGAGACCCTGTAGATCCTATACTAAATACATTAAAGAAAAGTTAACCAAAAAGCCCCTCATATTTTGCCTTTTAATATTAACAGAGAGGGCTGGGGGAGATAGCTCCGTGGCACAAGTGCCTGCCTGGCAAGTGCAAGGTCATGAGTTCAAGCCCTGGTCCCACAAAATATATATATATATATATATATATATATATATATATATATATATATGCAGAGAGAAGTCTAGTAGACAGTAAATAGTCACATCTACATCTACCTGACCTTGAAAGACAATCTGAGTAATTGTACCTCCTCATAAATAGACTACTCCAGCTTCTGCAGCATAGCAGTCCCAAAAGGACCAACTCTCAGAAGTGTCAGAAATTTAATGTCATGAATTAAAGTTTCAGCAACTCTGAAATGTTAGCCCAATAACGTCCCCAAAATATTTACATTTGTCAGCCAATTTCTCATTCTGCAATAGTCAGATAGTTACTGCTGTATCGGTCAAGTTGGGTATCACACAGGACCCACTCATACTTGGATACAGCTTTACCTCTGCTCCAGCATTGTCTCTCAATGCTTGCTGTGTCTGTGTGAAGCGCTGAAGATGCTGAGAGCATCCTCTAGTTACCTTTGTAGGCAGAAACCCTTTTATGTAGTGCATGGCGGCATTATGATGCAAATGCATAAAATATCTCTTTCTTTGTCCAACTGATAAAAAATACATACTTGTTTCTGTAAACTACTTTCAAATTATATGTTCAAGTCTGAAAAATTTGGATCATATTTTAAATTACAGAATTGGGACACTTTGTACAGTGGGCTGCTTTATCTTTCCACATACTTGAAGGTTTTGAACTAATTGCCCATCACTTGTTACAGCTTTTCCTTCACTACAGAGACTGGTTAAACACTTTTCATATTTTTATTGGTATCCCTAATAACTGAATATTCAGCTGTGGCACACTCATTCCTTTAATGATGTCAGATCTTTTAAAATTCCTGTCTCTGTTTTAATTTGCAATTCCCACAAATTCTGTCAACAAATAGTAATCTCTTATTTTCCCCTCCCTAGCATTGTTCTCAGTAATCAATAACATTGCCAGAAAAGATGAAGTTTGAATTCCTACACCATTAATTCTAGCCTGTCACAGATTTTCCTGGTCTGCTGGTGTAATCTTTAGTTACTGACATTGACTTAAATTAAAATTTAAATATTAATAAATAAATTTAAAATTCATCTTGTCAAGTCTGCTAGCTATATTTCAAGTGTTCAATAATGAGGTTGAGCAGGTGCTACCATAAGGACATGTGACTATGGAACATATAACTATTCGAGAGCTCAGAGAGACAGGCTTGATTTAAATAACCAATTTGATCATGGCTTTAACCATGACTCACACAGCAAAAGGAAAATCATTGTTTGGCCTTGTTTTTTGTGGTACTGGGTATCAAACTCAGGACCTTCTTCTTGCCAGACAGGCACTTATGCCACTGAGCTATCTCCCCCTCCCAGGAGAATCATTGTTACCAACACTACAAAAGTGTTTTTCTGTTAGAATGCCATATCTATGTTCTCTTTTCATATAAATGACTTTATCAATTTCACTAGTTGTGTAAATCAGAAAATCACGAGGCAACATAACATTTGCATCTCATCACATTTATACTTCCTAAAATAGTCAGACTTCATTGTGAATTCTAATTAATGAAATGTGATCTTATAAATTACCAATGCTTTTCTTGTCTAAAATAATACTGATCCACCAAGTTCAAGAGATACCAATATTATATTCCTAAGTAAAGCCATTTTTCAAACATCATAAAAATATATTCACAGTCAAAATAATACCTCTAATAACTTCATTAAAACATTCACATGGGTTGATCTCTAAAAATTAATCTTTTGGTTAATCCTCAGCACCCAATATTATCTTATTAATAACTTTATATCTGGAAATTTTAACATGTTAAAAATTAAAACTAAAAAAAAATTAAATTAAAACTAAGTAAACTTTCCAGTGTCAAGGTATTATATTATCTTTTAGAGAGGAGAA
Source organism: Myocastor coypus (assembly GCA_004027025.1). Classification (NCBI taxonomy): domain Eukaryota; kingdom Metazoa; phylum Chordata; class Mammalia; order Rodentia; family Myocastoridae; genus Myocastor; species Myocastor coypus. Next base: position 199,528 of record PVJA010000133.1, on the reverse strand, counting down.
ATTAAATTCTAAATTATAGGCTTGGCATCAATAATGTATTTCATTATTTCTATATGGATTGGAACTTTTGTTTGATTGGACTTCATTTGTACTTTGTTAGTTTAGCAGGAATACCACTATAAAAATTTTTTAAAGATACTTCTAATATGATCATCTGACATTTTTAACTATATATGTGTTGTCAGACCTAAGGATCTCTTCTGTCCTCTTCAAGGGAAATGTTAACCTTCTATCCTTTCCTACAAGACTACTCTGACATTTGAGAGCTTTCTCAATTGTCAAAAGTATGAGAGCTTTTTGAGTACATATTATGTTCGCACATTCTGCCTTCCTAACAGTGATTGTTCCTGTGATACCCATTCCAAAAATTATCTCATACCCAGTGAACTAAAGAAACTTGAGTGCTTGCTGGGGCATCTGACTTACGAACACGGCATATTACAAAAGAATGGTATGTCTTAGCGCTAGTCCAGTGCAAGATGTTTCCACCAAACCATCCATTATTGATTGGCAACCACTTCTTTGTCAGAGAAATCAACTGCTGTCTGAGTGTGCTGCAATTCCACCAGCTGAAGCAGCTGTCTACTGTCAAGCACCAAAGGCCTGAGGAGAATGCGAAGATGTTGTCTGAGCAATCTCTGGGATTGTCACTCCGGTGTCATCTGGCTATAGGACAGTAGAGCTATCAGTGAAACTGGCCAGTTATACTTAGCTGACTTTCACGGACTCTAGACTTTTAGATCTCAATTTCCAGGATTATAAAATGATTGTATTTTGACAGCTTCTAATGTTTTTACATATTTTACTAATTTTAAACATTTATAAACCAAGAATCAAACGTCTTGTCTTACGCCACATAACTAGCCAGCTTACTAGTACCATTTCACTCAACAACCCATTTGTTTAAACCACAGACTAGGAATGCTATCTTCAGCAAGCATAGAATTTTCATAAAAGTTCCATTTCTGGACATCTATTTTTCCATATTTGTGTTAGAATTCATTTTAGTTTCAAAAATATTCCTCCACTTATAGTTGTCAGAATAATTCATAATCGGCTGAGGACATCAGACTCATTTTCAGTGTTTGGCCTGCCCCTTATTCAGTATTTTTGTCAGGAATTTGAACACAAATCTCCAAAATGGAAAATATCGTTTCTTTGCCACCAATGCCTACCATATTTTCACAGCTTCACAGTTGGGGAAGGTAAAGTAGTGGAACTGCTAAGCATAAAATTCACAATGTGTAAGTCTTATTATATTTACATAACCAAGTTATAATCTTCTCCATTATTCAAATCTTTTAAAGAAAGAAAACCCACATTTTGGGAGGCGGGGTTTCAACTGATGACATAATCAGTATGACTTTTCATTTCATCATCATCGTCATCGTCATCATCATCATCATCATCATCATCATCATCATTTTGTATTTGGTACAGGATCTCACTATGCAACTCAAACTCATAATGATTTCGCCTCTCCAGTGCTCAAACTCATAATGATTTCACCTCTCCAGTGCTCAGCAGGTCTAGTGGTGTGGCCAGCATGGCATGCAGTGCCAGGGATGGAACCCCTGGCCCCTGAACTTACCAAAGCAGGTGCTTAGTTCACTGAGCTATCTCACTAGCCCTTCAAAATGACTTTTTAATCTTCAATTTCAGTTCATATGAACAGTAAGATGCTTTGTGCCAAAACCTTTTGCATATTTACTTGCTACTTTAGCCATTTTGGGAAGAAGGTCTGAGATTCAAGTCCAAGGTCTCATGTATTTTAGGAAAGTCCTCTATCACTGAGCTACATTCTCATACATATTCTTAATAATTATTACTTTAAAATCATGGACCACAGTAAGAGTCTATCTTTATTTTATTTTTTATGGCAGGCTCAGCTTGCCCTGAGAGTGGGGCTGGTGCAGCATGTGGTGCTGGGGATAGAAGCATGGTCCCTGAGGTTGCCTAAGCCTTCCTAAGCAGGTGCTCTAGACTGCTGAACTATCTCACCAGCCCCAAAGGTCTATCTTTATTAATCAGCATGCCCCTTCCAATATCTAGACTGCAATAGTTTTTGTGCTTTTTTACTTCTTTCTGCCATATCTCTTCATTGTTTTTTGTTGGTTTTTTTTTTCTCTCTCCGTCTTCTATTATCTCATTCTTGAAAAACAAACCTGCAGGTACCCATACCCAAAGATTAAGTGAAACAATCTGGATATAATATAAAATGTGATTTTTGACATCTTAAGTAGCATAGCCATGGCCAAGTCTCTCTACTGCCATCGTAGATCAGCTTCCCCTCACCTCATAATCAAGTATATTGATCTCCTAGGTATGAAATTCCTCAGAAGCCCCAATCCCAAGGATTTGTATATCCCAGAAAATCCAGTTTTACCACATGTCCAAATTGAGTTGCTTATTTAGCATTTAAGTCATAGCATTTAAATTTGTCTCTCGGGAAGCCTTGCGTAGCATTTAAATTTGCTTCCTGTCAAGGCTTTCTAGACTCTTCAGGTAGTCTTGTATATTACACTGTTTGTGGGGCTTCATACTTTCCTAGATTGGGTCTAGAGCAATATGTACCCAGCGTATGTTAACTTTGATAGTAAAGTGTTACTCTTCCAGAGTCTGTACTAAACACAAGAAATATTCAAGGTGACTTAGCTCTGCAAACCATACCTCAACTCTCATCCTTATAAACCATGTAAAATAATTACATTAGTTGCTTTAAGCAGACCAATTTGGGCTAACTTACTGTGCAGTGTTGATTTAGGTCTGAAGAGCCCCTCAAAATCTCATGTTCTCAAAGCAGTAACATCCAGAGAGGGGCTTTTGGATGGTGACTGGACCGGGAGGGTCTCATGTCATCTGTGGAGCAATACTCCGGTGGATTCATCACCTGTTGGCACTTATAAAAGCTAACAAAAACTTAGGAGGCAGAGCCTAGGTGAAGGACATGAGTCCTGAAAGTGTATTCCTGGGAAGTGAGCCCTGGGGGCCTCTGTCTCATTCCTGGTCTCTTCATCTCTGACTTCCTGTGGGTGCTGCTTGGCTCTGCAGGCTGAACAATTCTTCCCTCTTTTACCTTTCCACCATGATGTCTCTGCCTCACAACAGGTCTAAAATGGATGGAGCCAGTTAACATGGACTGGAATCTCCAAAGTGCAAGCTAACATACAGCCTCCTCCTGTAAGGTGATTTGCATAGGACTTTACCACAGAGATGGGAAGCTGACCAAACACACACAGCAGTGGTAACTGACACAGGTGGTGCTGTATCTTTACTGAAGATTTCAGAATTTGTTCCCTTCACTGTTTCCTATGATGCGTTTGTAGACTCACACCTCATGACCTCTGTCATTCTGATCTTCCTTAGTCTAAAACTTGTCCTTTAATAATAAAAATATTACATCTAAATTTTATGTTTAAATAAATGCATCACGGTAAATTTTGCTAAACTATGGCATAACAGCTTTCTTTCTCATTTTGTGAGACAGCATATCAGCTAGTAAAGGTGTAAAGAACTCACAAATTACACATATTGATCTATTTGTGACAAGTTATAATCATACTTGCTTTATGACTCAGGTTTTCTCAGAAACAAAGTGAAGGGCTGGCGAGATAGCTCAGCACACTAAGCACCTGCTTAGGCAAGCTCAGGGACAGGGTTTGTTTCCCAGCCCCACATGTTCTGTCGGCTCTGCCTTCAGGCACCACTGAGCCAGCCACCAAGAGCAGGCATGGTGGCACACACCTGTAATCTTAGTACTGAGGAGGCTGAAAATAGATGCATCCTATGAGTCTGAGCTGTATGGTGACACCCTGTAGGAGATACGTTTAAAAAAGAAAAAAAAAAAAAAAAAAAAAAAGGAGTGAAGCATAATTGACATAAGCCAGAAAATGCACACTTAGTATAGGTTATTTTAGTTTGCTTTATCCCATGTTAAGTTCCACATAATTAAAGCCTTAGTAATAATAATCCAAAAATAAATTGAGAATTAACTGTAGGAATAATTAACTTTAGATAAAATGCAATTCCTGTTCAAGTCAAAATTATGCTTGTTCATTACATTGCTTAAAAATTAGGCTTTACATGATAAACATGTCATACACTGCGATATTTAGAAGTTCTTTACTTTTTTTTCACAAAAAGCAGATGTCAAATGAAGGAATGTTCCTTATTTTTATTGTTTTTTTCTTGTTTCAGAACTTTTGATTGTTTGTTTGTTTATTTATTTATTTATTTATTTATTTATTTATTTTTATGGCCGACTCAGACTGCTCTGAGGGCAGGGCTGGCACAGCATGGGTGCCGGGGATAGAACTGCGGTCCCTGCAGCCTCCTAAGCTTTCCTAAGCAGGCGCTTTAGATCACTGAGCCATCTTGCCAGGCCCCATGTTCTTTTTTTTACATGAGAATGTTTATTTACAAAACATAGACAAAATATCAATAATATTTTTGAAAGGATGCAAATTAAGACACAGTTCAATGCCTTGTGAATTTCTCTGATAAATATTTACAAAATAATAGCTACTTTACAAAGATGTAATCTTACCATATGAAATTTCTCACCATGTCACTATGTATAAAACATAGTGACACATAACAAGTGAAATTCTAGATATCACTATTTACCCTCTCAACATATACACGTAAGTGCAGTATTTCTTTTGTATTACCTAAGTATAATGTATATTGAAAAGATTGTTGGAAACAGGAAGATGAACTTTATAGAGCTGGAAAGGAGATTTGGGAAAAGGGGATATGGCAGATAAAACAGGGAAAAGGAAGAAGAAGATCAATATGTAATGTGTATAAATACTAATGTCTCTTGATGAGTGTATTAATTATGTATCACAAAGTCTATTAGCACGTAATTTTAAATGGACTACTCTTAGTGCTGACGAGATACTCAGTGGACTAAAGTGCCTGATTAGGCATAGTGCTATGGCCAGGGTTCTATCCCAGGCATGCCATGCCAGCCCTGGCCCCAGGGTGTGCTGAGACAGTGACTGAGAGTGGGCATTGTGGTACATGCCTGCAATGCCAGGGCTCAGGAGGCTCAAAACAGGAAGGATCACTACAAGTTCAATCTACATAGTGAGACCCCATAGACCCTGTATCAAATACATAAAAGAAGAATAAACAGGCTACTCTTCATTTATGATATTGAGCAAGAACAGCAAGATTGTTAGAAATTTTTGCTAAATTTGTCTTATATATGAAAAGAATAGTAGAAAAATCATATGCATTTTATGTGACTTCCTAACATATATGTAATTACCAATAAAGATTGAAATTATATAGTGCTAGCCTATGTTACTGTAATATATTATAATCTACCTTACTTTTTTCATTGTAATGAGAGAAAAAGATAAAATATCAGTGAAACGGTTTCAAAACAGGTTAGTAGGATGGTTATAATAATACATTGCATATTGTCTTCATAGTAGGATATTCAGAGGACAAGATACATACATAATATCTTGCCTAAACAATATTAGTACAAACTTTTATTCTCAATGAACGAAGAGAAAGTAGCTATATATCTATCCTAACTCTCTTGTGTGTGTGTGTGTGTGTGTGTGTGTGTGTGTGTGTTTTTCCCCATAACAAAATGATCCTTTATTTGCCCTTTTGTGAAGTTAGTAACACAGGACACTAGGTTACCTAGCAACTGAAGGTTTTTTTTTTTCAAAAAAAAGAAAATTTAGATAACAATTAATTTTTGGTTAGATATGACCCAGAGACAACTTCTAAGCACAACTAGCACTGTGTCACTTAATACTCATAAAAATCCTGATAGACAAACACTGATATTTTTATTTTACCATAGATGCAGCCAAGGTTAGACGAGGTTCACTTGTTCACAGTGAACGAATAACAGAGCTGGAATCCAGATGGATCTCTATGTCCACAAAACTTTAGCTCTACTGTCCATGTGCATACTTTTGAAGAAAAATCATTAGCTTGCTGACATCAGTCTGCTAGACCGCATTCTGCCCATCTGTTCAGGACAACAACGGCCCAATTCCAGGCTAAGGCAGTGCTGGCTTTGGGATGTTGTTTTCTTCTCTGGCTTCTTATAAGATTTAGGCACCATCACCTGAACCAAAGATTGAAGCTTCACCTTGCTATGAGAGGAGAGCTCAATTTTTTCCTTATTTTATTTTGCCATGGTTTTATTGACTTCATAAAATTTCGTCTCTGTCCAGTTAAACTTTTGTAGAAAAATAATGATACCATACACTTGCAAGATATGTAAGACAGGAGGAAATGTTCCACCAACATTATGATTTCAGTAAGCTTGCAAGACTGCTGGTGGGAATTAAGCACCAGGCCCAGAAGCAATGCAACCGACTTTGCATAATTTTATTACTGGGGAGATTTCAATGACATCATCCTGTCTAAGAAAACAGAGACACAAAATAAGAGAATCTGTCCTGAAAAGATGAATAAAATAACAAGCTTACTTTCCACAGCATAGAGAAAACACTCACATATGAATTGAATTCCAATTGATGTATGAGAAGTGGACAATGGCAATGAATAAGAATGATCATTAGTAGAGTACTGATATAGATTCAATTCTATGGTAAGCTCCTTAAATAGAATCACAGCATGAGAAAGCAAAGGACCTTACAGAATTGTAAACCATTTATTATAATGCCATTTGTCCTTGTCTACAGAATTTATAATGTGTACTCCAGAATTTAGAGCTTGTACTAAAGTTTTTAAGACCATTAAATATTAAAAGGGTCAGAAAAATTTAACTATTTAAACATATAATAATTATTATATATTTGATTGATGGTCTTTTAGAAATATTTTTCTACAAGTCCTGATTTAAGTTTCTCATTCTTTACCACACAAGCTATATCTTATGAAATATTTTATTCACTTAATGAGATATATATTCTTAGTTTTGAGTGACTATCATTTGAATCTTATTGGAGCACAAAAGAAAAATCTCCTTGAGTTTTTATGTTTGAGGACAAAGATAAAGCTAATTAAACACAAAAGTGAAAGAAATACAGACAAACAGCAATTATCAGCTGCAGCATTTAATCTCCCAAAACAACTTTATAACTTAACTTGGAGAAAAAGATCCTTCTTGAAATGAAATACTATACTATTCATAATATAAAGTTGGAATTTTTGCTGTCATCTAAGAAGTTTAACTGAAGTCCAGTAACAAAAACTAAACATTATGTTCTAAAGAGACTCACCTCAAAATAAAATTAGTCTCTTAACATTTTCTAAGAAACTGGAGAATCTACTATGGGAAGACTTGCTGGCTAGAGAGGGGAAGTCTCAATTCACTGGAAAGCAATGTGTTCCTGCTCAGAAGACTGGAAATGTTTAGCTTATGAGTACCAAGCTCATCAATGAATTAACTGATGAGTTCATTTACTGTAAAGAGTTGAGACTTCACTGAAGAAATTAAGTTCATTTTCTACACTCTCTATTTATCTCTCTCTCCCCCTCCTCTCTCTCTTCCTCTCTCCCTTCCCCCGCTTTCTGGTTGCCATCCCCTTAGCAGTTTTTCTTCCATGATGATTGTATTTGGAGGTATAGACTGGGCCTCTGGGACTGTAAGTAAATGTATACGTTTTCTCATTTAATTCGTATATGGTAGAAAGTATTTTTCCTAGCAACAAAATTCTCAACCAACAAATACGTGAGCAATGAATTGGGACTGAAGGTATAACTCAGTGATAAAGCATTTGCTACCTTGAATAAGGCAATGGATTAAATTTTAGCACTAAAAACTAAAAACAAATATATTTTATTGTATGTATGTTATATACATACAATGAAACTATTTGGACTTTAAAGTGGATATTTTATAATAAGTGACAAAATGGGTGAATCTTAAGGCATTGTGGTAAGAAAAACAAGAGAGTCAAAATCAAATTATACCTAGTTTCACTTGCAAGAAATGTTTAAAATATTCTAATTTATAGCATCTAAATGTAAAATTGTATTTATTAGGGGATAAAAGGAGAGAGAAATGCATGATTAATACTAAGTGGCCATAAGTTACATTTAGGCAAAATAAATAAGCTCTAGAGATCTACTATACAACACCATGCCTACAACCAACTATACTGTTTCCCACCCTAGTAGAAATGGAAAATTTTTCTTCTCCAAGATAATAAAATAGATGACAAAAGGTAGCATTCATAGAGTAAAAATAGGATAAAACTTTAAAGTACACCTAGAGGATCAGAGTTATTAAAATATGGTGACATAAACAATAAATTCAATAGACACCAAAACAGTTAAGAAAAGCCTCCTGAGAAGCACAGAAAAATAATAGAAATAAGAGAAAAAAATGGAAGGCCAGTCTTGGAGGCCCATATTCAACTAATGAGACTTAAAGGAATGAAAAGAAATGAGTGGGAGAAATCATCAAAGAAATATTGCAAGCATGTCTCACAGGCTCAAGAACAACTGTGCAAATTGTAAGATCTTACTAACTTCCAGGAAAGAAAATCTGCATGACATTGGAAGTTTTATCAACATCATTACCAATCAGAAGAAAATAGAGCAATGTCTTAAAAATTGTTTCTCATTTAAAATTCAACGTTAAGCCGGGCGTGGTGGCTCACGCCTGTAATCCCAGCACTCGGGAGGCTGAGGCAGGAGGATTGGTGCGAGTTCGAGACCAGCCTGGGCTACAAAAGTGAGCTCAGGACCAGCCTCAACTGCATAGCGAGAGCCTGTCTCAAAAAGACAATAAATAAATAAATAAATAAATAAATAAATAAATAAATAAATAAAAATAAAATTCAACGTTAAGTCACAGTCAATACAAGAAGAGACACTTTTAATAGAGAAACTATTCAAAGAAGTGGAGGTAGCCTGCCATGGTAGCCCAAGCCAGCAATCCCAGGGTCCTGAGTGAAGCCTGCTGACTCAAGTGCATCCGGGCAATTTAGCCACCCATGCCAAAACATAGAAAAGGGCTCTGGAAGTTTAAAATACACGAAGTTTTGATATAGCTGTTTCCCTTCTACAGGGTTTTATGAAAGAATCAATAGTTTTTTCTTGTTTTTTTTTTTTTTTTTTTTTTTTCCTATTTCTTTTTCCATTTTCAAAGAAAGCAAGAGCTGGTTGAGTCTCACAGCATGTATATTACACTAGCAAGTGTGACATACTTATGCCATTTTTAAAGATCCTGTGAGTACCTGAACCTGCTCAAATAATCCAGGACAACCTTTCTAAATTAAAGTCAGCAAATTAACAACCTTAATTATCTCTGTACTCTTAACCTTTGTCACATAACGAATTCACCAACTCAAGAGATTAAGATATGGAAATCTTTGGGGGTCATTTTCCACTCAAGATACCTAGATACAGGATGTACAGCTAAGCAGGTAGCTAGAGCCCACCTGCCTTCGCAGAGCACACCCAGGTCGTTTCTCGCTGCTTAGCTCCCTGGTAACCAGTCAGGCATAGATGAAAAGTGGTAGGCTTTTAGAGGAAAAGCCAGAGACACCTCTGCATGGCGCGCATCAGGAAATCATAGTGGAGAAGAGCACACATACCTACCCAGCCTTCAAGATTTACAACCTTGAATACAATCAAGAAGCACAGAGAATACAATCATCAGTGATGATTAGAAAAGAGGCAAAAATAAAAAAAGATTCTACATGTATATCCAAGTCTATCTTCTTCTTCATATATTTGTTATTCTCCTGATCCCAATATTTTCCTTCCCATAGAATGATTTCCTGCCCTTTCACAGTATCTGTTGTACCTTTTAGATATGCATTACTCTTTCAAGGTCTTACACTAGTGAGATATTACATGCTTGCACATGTGAATCTGATTTATTTCACTCACCAACACAGACTCTACCTGCAATTCACTTATCTACAAAAGACTCAAATCTCTTTTTTTATGGCTGAATGATACTCCACTGTGTATAAATACCATGTGTTTATTTATTCATTCCTCAGTCGATGGGCATTTGGCTTGTTTGCAAGATTTAGCTATCACAGCAGTTAATGCTTAATTTTTTATTTCACTCTGTTTTTTGTCCTCTTTTGAATTCTTATAACTTCTTTGTTATTTTTTTTTTTTTAAAAAAACCTTACACATTTATATCTGGTCATGTGAACAACTACTTTAAAGACTGATCCTGTCATGCAGCAACCAGTTGGATTCTTATTACCCTGTTTAGTGAAAGCTTGTATCATTTCTAATGCTGCTTTTTTCCTTTATATTTCTATTTTATGTTATTTTAAAATAAAAATAAATTCAAAACAGAAAAAATGGTTCATCATGCAGATAAGTGAGGTGATATCTGAAACCTTCCCTTCTAATTCTCTGATCTATTCCAGGGAAGGATCCATGTCTCTTCCAAAATTCAGGAAATCTTATGAGAAGGATAGAAAACCAAGGCTTTAGGGCTGGAGAGTGGGCAGGGGATGAAAAGTATTAATGTATATGATATTGAAATTGTAAACTTAATTGGGCTAAAATTTATTGGATGAAGCTGTCTGGAAAATTGGCTGACTCTGACCAAGATGTGACGAGGAGTGAGAGTGCACCGAACATACTCAGTGGGAAAAATAAGCTCTCTCATACCCTACCTCTATAAACACGTGTGCTTTGGTAACTTGTTACAAATACATAAACTCCACAATACGCTGAAATGTTATCTCTTGATATCAGCCAAAGGAGCAGAATGATCCTCTGCTGAGTGCAAGGACCTCGTTCTTTCCTCATTAGTTATTGTTTCCAGATTAGCTCTTTTTAAAACTGTATTCCAGTTGAGGGAAGAAAGGGACATTGCTCAAGATGAAAGTGAAAAAAAAATTGTTCATTTTTAATGCTTTCATTGTCTAAGGAGTGATACAAAGACTGGTGTGTTGTAAATACAAGCAGATGAGAGTCCATGTCATCATGATCTTGGGATACAATTACATTCAACATTTTCTTGGCACAGATGTAAAAGAACATGAAAAAGATCAGAGAAGTGATTTGCTTTGTGATCCTTATACCATGTGCTTGGCTGTCACTTTCAATCTCACTGCCTTTGTCCTCCTATGGACACCTCCAGATAGGCCCAAAGATTGATGAGGGATGTGGCTAAACAATGAACAATTTATATGTTTTCCTCTGAAAGAATTTAGAGTAACTTTTAACATTCAAACCCAAGAGAAGATAGCAAAACAATCATTTAACTAAACATTATGCAATCATAAAACATAATACTATTTCAGATTTCCTTATGCCATCTCTTTTTCTCCCTTTTGTTCTCTGTCTCCCTTTGTCTCTCTGTCTCTATCTCTGTCTGTCTGTCTCTCTCTTTCTCTCTCTGTCTCTCTCTCTCTTTCTCTCTCTGTCTCTCTCTCTCTTTCTCTCTCTCTCTCTCTCTCTCTCTCTCTCTCTCTCTCTCTCTCTCTCTGACAGTGTCTCATTATGTAATACAGGTTGGCCTTGAACTCACTTATGTAGCTCAGAGCTCATAGTGATCTTCCTGCCTCAGCCTTCCAAATGCTAGGATTATAGGCATGCTTCCCCGTATCCAGCTCACTTCTCTTTACGGAACACCTCGCTGTATTACTGTTTATATTTGTTTCTCCTCCTCTTCCAGACACTCTAGAAAGTCAACATTCTCTTTCACAAAATTTTGGTAACCACTCAAAGTTCAGATTGTTGGTCAACCCTAACCACAGCCATTGTGGTGAATTATTGATCAACCATAACCAAAGCAGCTACTCTACAAGCAGAATTGCACCTCCTATAGACTTTAAGGAAACAATGAAGAAATGTAAATCCAATTTCCTCATTCTTGCTATGAAAACCTAGTCCATACTGAATGACACATTCATTTTTTCAACTTATTTTGTCAATTTGACCTTCTCTGAAACATATTATTGAAGATGTGTGATTGGTTTCTACTTTTAATTTTTTTTTACTAGTAAGCATTAATGCTAAACAAAAGAAATCACCAAGAGACTCCTTCATTAAAATGTGAAACCAGGGGGAACTTGATCAGTTTAGTGTGAACCACATGTGCTCACAGGGCATATGGTGAGGACTGAGTAGTGCTGCTTAGGAAAGATGAGTTTCCCTTGCTGACCAAATTCCACATGTCTTCATGAACACGTATTACTTTCTAAAACAGAAGAAGTTCAAGCCCTAATTCCAACACTACCACCACCACTTCTTTGGCCCTAGGTAATGTTAAACTCTGAGCCGTTCTTTTGTTTTGTTGTGTTGTGTTGTGTTGTGTTGTGTTGTGTTGTGTTGTTTTTTATGTATTTGGTACATGGTATCACTATAGAGCTTGGACTCCTAGTGATCCTACTCTTTTCAGCCTCCCCAGTTCTGGAATTATGGAATTATAGTCATGAGCCACCATGCCCAGTTTTGATGTCCCAGCAAGCAGGTTGGCACAGATAGGTGTCAGGCATTGAATGCCCATCCCTGTACTTGCCTAAGCAGGCACTTAGTCCACTGAGCTACCTCACCACCCCTCTTTGGGCCTTTTTAAAAGCATCTATAGCAGTAACTGAAATTACATTAGAAGAAACACATATCTAAAAGACCAGAATGACAGGCACATTCCAATATGCATTGTATCAATTATTGGGAACATACTACTAATGTGTTTTGGAAAAAAAATAACTGATAGAAATAATGACTTCTATAATTTACCTTCTTTCCTTTGACCATGTGCTTTCTCATATTAATGGCTTCTTTTATGTGAGATGAACAACTTATGACTAACTTAAAAACAAAATAAAATATACTTTAAAAAATATACTTTTAAAAAGCATCTATGAAACAAAGCAATGCTAGAGATCTCATTTGTGCAATTCTGGAGTGGTTGATATAAGCATGTAACAATAATTGGTGTGCATTTGGTAGAAAATAAAAAATAAATGTGATTAGCCTTTACTGTTTACCCAATAGGATCTTGAAATTTGTCAGATTCTGGAATTCTGCAGAAAGAAAGCAAAGCCCTCAAGCTGCTCATGCCGACGTTCTTCAGACAAGACCAACGTGCTGAGGGATCTCACACGACGCAAGCAGTGAAGGATCAGAGCCCTCATCCAGGCACGCCCGCTGCTTTCCTCAGCTAAGGCTTACATCTTGGTTTTTAACACAGTGGCTTATTTTCCTGTCCATGATTTCTAAAATTTTGTTTCAGCATTCTTTACGGGGCTTTAAAGCTATTCTTCTTTGGTCACCTCTGCATCTTAGGGCACTGCCAATCCCTTGTTTTTTATATATTACTTTTTCATTTTATTAATTTCTACCTATTCTTGTTAATCCACTTTTATCTTCATTCTCAATAAATTTTGAAGACTTCATCATGTTATCTCTATAAACATAAAACTTTTGTATTATGTATTATCTCCATTTAAGTTAATTTTTGGTTTCTGCTTACTGTATTTGTAAAAAGGTCTTAAAAGCATTTTTCTTGTAATACTTTAGTACGTTGGTGTTATCTCCTATTCTGTATCTTTTATTCCTTAATTCTTGCCCTCGTCATTTATGAAGTTCTACTCTATCCTCAGTAATTCTAATTTCATACTATCAGACTATTTTAAAAGATTTGCCCATGTGCTATGACAAGTAGAATTCATCTTTGGCTGAAGATTGATTTTGATGTAAAATATTTTAAAGTGCCTTTTGGCTTATAAATGGCCATGGATTACCTTGGAAACAAGAGTTTGAAACTATGTTCTAATTAGTAATTAAGGTACTGAGTGTTCAATTGGGCTATAATTAAGATATTTTCCAATTTTTAGGCTTCTTTTGAGCAGAGATTACATTTTCCCACATAGCTCATTCCCGTAGAAAATAACAAGCGCTTTTTAAAAAATCAGTACGATGCATGACTTGCAACAGGATTGGGTTAGGCTGGTGACAAGGGAAGCAAGCAGGAAGCTGAATTCCCTCCTTGTAAAGCTGCATGGAACATTCAGTGCTAACTAGTGTCATGTCGCCATTTGCATTTGTGCATCTAGGTTCACTCACAGTCTCGTCAATTCTCCTTCTGTGAATTTTACACCCTCTACCATAGATCTATGGTATGATTTTCTGTGCTACCACAGGAAGGAATTTTAGCATATTCTTGTTTGAGCTTGAAAGAAAGGGGTGCTTGATGAAGCTGAAACCCTGAAGCCCATTTGGATTTCATGCACCTACCTTTGTGTTTCCTCTCAGACCCAGTGTCAGCCATAAGGTAGGGTTTGGAGCAAGCCTATCCTGTCCCATCATTACTGGGTTGCGCTGCCTCTTTCTGCTTACTACCCCTATGTAAGTTTCCCAAAGTTTTTAGTGGGTCATGTTCCAGAGTATCTGTACTTGGATAACTGAATAGAGATGTAATCCAGAAATCCTTCCCATATGAATATTAATCTTCATTGTGTACACAGCACATTTGAATTTCAGAAAGGGTGTTTAATTTCTCATGTCACACATTTTCATTATGATTTTTGGTTAACTGTGTAAAATGTACTGTATTAGGAAAGCAAAGCACAAGACTCAGCCATACAAAGTACCTGGTCTGATCTTGGCAGTAATTAGTTGTGGAGTCTTGTGAAAGTCCTGAGCAGAAGTGATACAAATTCCTCCTGAAGCACATGGAATACGGCAACCCACTATCTGGGTTGACAATTAACACTGCTGTTCACAATCTGTGAGCATATGGGATACATTATTCTGCCTGTTTCTGTGGATTTTACATATGAAAATTTATATGATGATTGAATAATTAACAAATTTCACCATAGCCACTACTGTGATAGGGGGAAATAAAGGTGAATTAATTTCCTTGAACCTTAGTTTATACCAGCTTTTTGTTATCTATTCTTTTTCTGTGTATTGGCCTTCCTTAAGAGAGAGAAGAGAGAACCTCCAATATCTATAGGCCTCCACAATTTTAGTTCGTATTTTTAAAAATAAGAACAGTCACTCAGAAATAATGTAGGAAACATGCATGCTTAAGGAAAATAACCATTGATGAATTTTACATTTTTTTAAATTCAAAAATAGTGATGGGCAGGGCAGTCATCAAATCAAACAGATATATTTTTAATGTTTCAAACTTAAAATAACAAAGAGCTAATACTGCTGCTAGAAACTTCAAGGAGAGCTTAAATCTCTAAGTCTAGCTATTTTGTACTCAAATGGAATAAGAGAAAAAAACTAATTGTGAAGGAAAAGAAACTACCCATCACTAGTCAGAAACATAGCAGAGGTGTTACAGGTCTGCAAGCCTATGCTGTCCGATATAGAACTGCAGACTCAAAACCAAAATCAGGTCAAAATCAGCAAGTGGATGATGAGCAGTCGACCTCTGTTATCAGAAAACAAAACAGTAAAAGCAGGAAAACAGATTTCTGGAGCCTGGGCCTATAACTGCCCAGGAAGAACTGAGAGAAATATGAAAGCTAGCTGAAACCTTCTTACAACTCATAAGAGAAGCATCTGGTAGTTAATATCTCAAAAGTTGCACTTCTTAGTGATATTACTTTTTATTTTTGACTATCAAGCATTCAAAATAAGCCAGGTACATTATCTGTGTAAAGGGATGACAGGGTCAGTGGAATAAGTGCCTCCTTAGGTAAGTTCAGGGACCAGTAATGCATACTGTACCAACCCCAATCCCTGCACTCGCTGAGCCAGCGACCAAGTCAGGAACAGTGGTGCAGACCTGCAATCCCAGCACTGGGGAGGCGAAAACAAGAGAATCACTGTAAGTCCGAGGTGCGTAACCAGACCCTGTACCAAATACGCTTAAAGAAAAAGAAAAAAAGAGATAATGATAGCAACTAGATTGAATTTAGAAAAAAGATGTAGATAGGTTTGGTAGTTGTATAGGTGGAAATGATGAAAGGAAACAGAAAAAAGGAGCCCTTTCTGATTATGTAGACTACAGAAAGCATAAGTTTTGGAGGAATGAAGAGATTTTAGTTTTAGGTAGGCTTCCCATGCGAACCATCAGACTCTAACACTTCTACTTTTTCAAGAGCACTGTTCACGGAATGAGTGTGGAGTGACGTGAGGAGACGGTGGGTGGGGAGGAAGTGGAAATAAGGATTCTAGGCTATTTTTACAAGAAAACTGTGGCTTTTTTTTTTTTTTAACTCAATCTGTGAGTTGTCTTTTCAGTCTTTTGGCAATTTCTTTGGCTGGGCAAAAGCTTATTAATATGATGAGACCCCAGTTGTTGATTCTTTGTTTTATTTTCTGTGTGACGTGGGTTTTCTCCATGAAGCCTCTGCCTACACCTCCGTCTTCAAGAGCTCTACCTATTCTTTCTTCCAGAAGCTTTGGTGTTTCTGTTTTAATATTTAGATTTTTGATCCATTTTGATTTTAGTCTAGTGCATGGTGAGAGATATGGGTCTAGTCTTAGTCGTCAGCACCAACATAAAAAGGCTTTTTTTTTTTTTTTTTTTTTTTTTTGCCACTGAACATGTTTGGCTCCTTTGTCAAAGATAAGTTGACTGAGTGTATTTGGAGTTGCCCCTGCATCTTCTAGCCCATTCCTCTAATCCTCAGGTCTGTTTTCTTCCTCCTGTCTGTACCATACTAAATTTATCATCATAGCTTTATCTTAATTTCAAATCAGGGATTGTGATGCCCACTGCCTTGCTTTTGTTACCCAGGATTTCCTTTCCTTTTCTAGGTATTTTCTGGTTTAGAATTATTTGGGGAATGTTTTCTTTAGTTCTGTGATGTATGCTCATGGTATTTTGGTTGGATTTCACTACATCTGTATAAAATTTTTGAGAGTGTGGTCATTTTTGCTGTGTTGATTCTTCTCACCATGAGCATGGTTATCTTTTCATTCTCTGATACATTCTTCAATCTCCATTTTCAGAGTACTGCAATTTCCAGTGCAGAAACCTACTTCTTTTGTTTAGATTGATTCCTAGGTATTTCCATGTCTTTTAGATGCCATTGTAAAGGGCATGGTTTCTCTAATTTCTCTGTTAGTTTGTTGTTTGGTTATAGGAATACAATTCATTTTTCAGTATTAACTTTTTATTCAAGTACACTGCTGAATTTTGTTATTAAAACTGTCAGTCTTTTGGTAGAGTTTTTAGATTTTTTGGGTTGCTCTATGTAGAGTAACACATCATAAGCAAATAATGATAATTTGACTTCTTCTTTTACTATCTAGGACATACAAAGAATTGATAAAAAGTCAGACCCCCCCCCCCAAATCTAAAGACCCAGTCCAAAAACATGCATATGAGATGAGTACTTGCTCCTCAGGTGAAGAAATATAAGGAGCAAATAAATGTAAGAAAAATAATCACATCATTGGTCACTCAAGAAACGATAACTGAAACAACTCTGAGATTCCATCTCACCCCTGAAAGAATGAATAGCATCGTGAAATCTACTAAAACAAATGCTGGTGCGACTGTGGGGAAAAAGGACATTTGTCCACTCTTGGATGAACTGTAGGTCGGTGCAACCATTGTGGAAATCACTGTGAAAATTCCTCGGAGAACTGGGAATTGAGGTCACTTTTGGCCCACTTCTTCTCCTTTTGAGTATCTTCGAGGGAGCAATAAAAACATCATACCACAGTGATATATATGTACTCCTATTTATAGCAACACAGTTTGTAACAGTTAAATGTTACAACTCAAATTCCACTTACGGATAAGAATGATGTGGCCTTTTTATAAAGCTGAGTACTACTCAGCCGTAAAGGAAAACTTGGGACTTTTATAGGAAAATGGATAGATGCTATTTGAGAACATACACATAATTCAAATAAACTGGACTCATGCATGAGAACATCATATTGCCCCCCTGGTATGAGAAGCTGAAAGAGTGAATAAGGTCCAAAGCATACAGTAGATATTTTAAAATGGGAAGAAATTGCTCAAAAAAAATAGAGGAAGGGTAGAGGAGATAGCTCAGTAGAATAAGTGCTTGCCTGGTGAGCACAAAGATCTGAGTTCAATTCCCAGTTCCATAAATAAATAAATAAACAAACAAATAAATAAATAAATAAATAAATAAAAAATAGAGGAACTCTGTAGTGGGAGAAGGGGAAAAAGACAGAAGCAAAATAGCAAAATTATATAAGATAGTTATACTACCAGCTTCTCTTAGTTCGTTGAAAAGAAAGTTTTGTGCTCTGTCTTTTGGAGAACTTCTTACACCCATGTCATACTCTGAGCAGCTGCTTTGTAGAGAGCAATACAGAGTGCATTAACTATTGTTATGCTCCTATTATTTTACTATGAGGTTTTGTGGGACTTTTCATAAAATTAAAAAAAAAGAAAAGTTTGGAAAAACGCCCATGAGACTATACTTGTGACACATGGGGTCAGAGAGGAAGTTTGAATGGAAAAGATTGTGAGACTTTGGTTGAAAGACAAAGTAAATGGGGAGCAGGAGATGGAAATGCTGCATGGACCATGGAGTCCAAAAGAGTCAGGGGATTCAGACCCAGAGGGGAATGGGCATTTGGCAAGACCTCGTCATCTGGGGTTAGAGCAAAATAGAAATTCTTTAAATAGACAGAAGCTACTTGTTATGGATCTCAATTTAAATGGGTCAGAATTACACAAAAATTATATTTTGACTAAATATAAATTTGAGTAAAATGGTTTTCAATGTTCTTAAAACTATAATGGGTCATCTAAAGGGCAAAGGTAACTGCAAAGGTTTTTTTTCTCCCTTGAAAGTTAGGGAAAACAGCCCACTCAACATTGATCAGAACTATTTGAACATTTGAAATGCAGCCACTTGTTTGAATGCCCCAATCCAATACCGATTCTACAATTTTAAAAAATCTTACAAAGTGTGATCAAAACGTACAGTGAACATTAAAATTTTAAAAATTACTGTAATGACAGACACACTGCAATTCATTCCCTTAAAGGGGTAGAAACAGTCTTATGACTGAAAACTACAGTGCATATTTAAATTTGTTTTTTAAGAAAATTTCACCATAAAAGATACCTTGTCATCAGTCTCTTCAAAATGCTCCTTGTGTCTTGGATACACTGTATCCCATTGTTTTGCTTTTCTGAAGCAGGTCTGGATAGATCTTTTTATCAGCATCTTTACGAGATGTGACTCACATTATAGTGAATGCTGCTGTGAAGTGACCTCTGAAGGGAAGTCAGGCTTGTGATGTTAATTTGCTGTGTACTCTTCCACCTTTTGTGCTGGATATGACAGGAGACGACTTCTGGTTCTTCGACAATTCAAGTTGACCATGGAAGGCTAATGTGTGGCATCCAGTCAGGAAAGGGAGACAGCCATGGCAGCTCGCAACTCCGTAAGAAGGACTTCCGGCCTGCTTTAGAAAGTGTCGAGGATGGCTGCGTAAACACGCTCAAAGGCAAGGGAGGGCTTTTAAGGGGCAGTAACAACAATGGGTCTTTTACATTTTTTTAAATTAAAAAGACGAGTGTATCTTTTCACATCTTGGGCACATTTTACTTCTACTTCAAATGAAGGCCCAGAGAGTAATTAAACATTAGTGTTTAAATTAACCTTTCAGGAAGAATGCTATTCTTGCATCATGCTTCATATTAGAGGTAGTGTGGGAGAAAGGAGGGAGATAGGTAGATAACCAGTAGCTATGACAATGCAATGTAGAAGAACACTTTCTACTATAAAAGAAAAAATGAACTAATTTTAGTACAACAATTATGTTAATATAACCAACAATTAATGAAACATGGTCATAGCTTACATGAGCTCCTTAAATACATGTTCCTACCATAGCAACCAATCAAATCTTTTTGGATAATACTTTCAAATCTTTAGAAACAATCACCAGTACAGGATCCTATTATGGGTGTGTCATCCATATTAGGGACTTATTTTAGAAAGGCTGCACTTGAAATTGGGCACAAATTACATCTGGGAAGAAGAGCCTCAGAATATTTTCTAAGCAAGCAGAGGCAACTTTCTATCCAAGCTGGACACAACCAGAAACAATGTCAATGCGGGATGGACACGAAGCAGGACAACTTTTCAGAATAAAAAGCTACTTTTGAGAGGAAACAAGGATCGTGTAATGAATGTGTTGTGTCACCTCATCATTACACTCATTTTGAGAAGCGGGCACACCTGTGCACACTGTTTCATCATTCCTCTACTGCTTCTTCTCTGTCCTTATAGTGCTCCCTTTCCCCATTCCCTTCTTCTCTATCTCCATTAAGCCCATCTTGTCATTTCTTGCCATCTCATCTTTATTTTAATCTTTATTTATATTTAAGCTTTCTCATATAAGAGAAGCCCTATGATAATTCATCTTCTGCACCTGGCTTGCCTCACTTAACATAGTCTCCAGATGCATCTATGTTCCCACAAACGACTCAGATTTATCTTTCTTTATGGCCGAGTAATACTCTATTGTGTAAATATACCACATTTTCTTTATTTGTCTATTGTGTATATAAATATGATGTTTGAACTTTTGGGGGAAAATATCTTGAAGAGATACAGCTGGGTGAAATAGAATCTCCATTTTTAATTTTCTGAGAAAGCTCTGTATCACTTGCCATAGAGTTTGCACTAGCTTCTGCTCCTGTTAACAATATAGCAGAATTTTTTCTCCCCACATCATTACCAGCATTTTTTGCTATTATTGTGAGTTTTATTTTATTAGTACATACTTGTATTGCATCATGATACAGTCCTTCTGGGGGTTGGGATAAGTACACAATCCATCCTAATTCTACTTTCATCCCTTCTTGTCCCTTTCCTCTGTCCTTTCCTTTTATGCATTCATGCATTCTTTTCTTTCTTTTCTTTCTTTTTCACTACTGATTTGTTAGACTGTTATTGATTAAAGATCTCCATGCACAATCTGTTTTTCAACTTAGGGAAGAATATTCTGTGTCTTTTCTCTTGTCTATGAGTTACTGATCTGTAAAAACTCTTTTGTCCCCAAAGTTGGTGGTGCTCCACCTTCCTGAATGGTGTTGGAAAGCTCATCCTTCATCCTATTCCAAATCAATGCATTTCAGCATCTCTTGGGAGGATCACTGTGCATATAGGTTCTTTTCTTTTTCTGTTTATTCTTTTGATACCAGGTCTTACTATGCAGCTCAGCCTCAGAGTGATCATCCTGTCTCAGCCTCTGCAGCACTTGGATTATAGGGGTGTGGTACCAGGGATCGAACTTGGACCTTTCATTTGGTAGGGAGGCGCTTAGACCACTGAGCTATCTCCCCAGTCATCTTTTGAATTCTTGATGAACACCATTCTTCTTCAATTAAAATGAACTGTAAGAACTGCTTTGACTTGCACTTTCTCAAAGCCTAAGATGCTAGACTTCTTTTCTTTTTATGTAGCTTTGGCCATCTGTGCTTCTGTTAAGAAATGTCTATTCATTTAATTTGCCCAACTTTACTGGTTGTTTCCAGGGTCTAATTTTTTAAGCTCTTTACACACTGCAGGTATTAACTCTCTATCAGAAGAGTAGTGGGTTAGGCCGGGCGTGGTGGCTCATGCCTGTAATCCCAGCACTCGGGAGGCTGAGGCAGGAGGATTGGTGTGAGTTCGAGACCAGCCTGGGCTACAAAAGTGAGCTCAGTACCAGCCTCAACTGCATAGTGAGACCCTGTCTGAAAAATACAAAAAAAAAAAAAAAAGAAGAGTAGTGGGCAGACATTTTTTCACCCTTCTCTAATCAGTCTTTTCACTCTTTCCTGTCCATAAACTTTTAAATTCAGCGTGGTCCTGCTGGTTGACTCCTTCATGTTTATGTACTTGAGATCCTGTTCAGGAAATCATTGCTTCTGCGCATGTCTTCAAGAATTTCCCCCATTTTATTGGACCACAGATTCTGTGTTTCTGTTTCTATATCTAGGTCTTTGATCCATTTGGTATGATTTTTAGCTTGGGCTGAGAGATTTGGGTCTAGTTTCTATTGTTAAACTATTTGTTAACCAGGTGATATTTTCTCCAATATGGTTTCAGACCCTTTGTCAAAGATCAGATGATTAAAGTACATGAGGTTGTTTATATGCCTTCTACTGGTCTTTTTGTCTGTTTCTGGTCAGTACCATGCTGATTGTGCTACATTAGAGCCTGTAATCCCAGGCTGTGATGCCTCCTATTTTACTATTTCTGTCATGATCTCTTTGACTCTTCTGGGCCTTTTCTGGTTCCATATGTGTTTTAGGATAGCTTTCTTCTAGTTTTGTGAAGAATGTTGATATTTTAATAGAAATTGTATGATGTTGCTTTTTTTCAGTAATTTTTTTTTTTTTTTTTTTTTTTTTTTAGGCAATGGTCTACAGGGTGTTCAGAGTTTCACTACTAAATTGGACTCCTAGTGATCCGCTTGTTTACAGCCTTCCAAGGGCTGGGATTACAGGTGTGCCACCATGCCCAATCTCAATTGCCATCTCAGTGTGCCAAGGGGGATGGGGCAGGGGTGGGGCCAGCACAGTAAGCCTGGGGAATCAAACCCCTACCCCTGAACCTGCTTGCAGGCATTTTAATCTGCTGAACTATTAGGCTGGCTCTTATGTTGCTTTTGGTAATATGGCCATTTTATACCCCCTGGGAACAGGGGATGCCTTTCCACTTTTTAAGGTCCTTTTCAAATTTTTTTCTTTTTATTCAGAATTCTATGGGTTTTTGTTGCAGAGCTCTTTCACTACCTTGGTTAAGTTGAATCCTGGGTATGGGAGATATTTTGAAAGCCTGGCTTGTAGGATAAAGTTGTTTTGTTTTGTTTTTGGATATAGGGTCTTTCTATGTCACCTAGGCTGCTGACAAACTCATAGCAATTAGCCTGCTTCAGCCTCTTTCCTTTCCTTTCCTTTCCTTTCCTTTCCTTTCCTTTCCTTTCCTTTCCTTTCCTTTCCTTTCCTTTCCTTTCCTCTCTTCTCTTCTCCTCTCCTCTCCTCTCCTCTCCTCTCCTCTCCTCTCCTCTTCTCTCCTTTTCTTTCCTTTCTTTTCCTTTCCTTCGTGTATCTGTCTGTCTGCCTGTGTGTCTACCTGTGTGTCTGTGTGTCTTTCTGTATGTCTGTCTGTCTGTCTCTGGCTTGACTACACCAGCTAACATTTTGATATCATACTGAAGAGGAATGCTGAGAATGAACATCCTTGCTTCAATCTTTATTTTAAAGGTAATTGTTTCCAGTGTTTACCCACCTAATATGGTGTTGACTGTGGTTTTGTCACAAACGGTTTCGTCAATTTGAGGTAAAGTCATTCTATACCTATTTTTGTGAGGGTTTTGACTCATGAAAGATGTTGGATTTTGTCCAGTGGACTTTTCTAGCCTGGCTTCTTCTTAAATAATTCACAAATGATTCCTTTTGGAGGAAAGCTAATTTATTATATTAAATTTTAAATGTTGTCGATACACGGCAGTAAATAATGATTACGTTCCTCTTGCGGGGCTGGTACAGGTGCATAACAGAGCTTCACACTCTTCACATCCTTGCTCTCCTGTCTCCCCAGTAATGTTCTCAGTGATCATTAGTTCTTCCCATAAATGAGGATTTTAATATAGGTTTTTTTTTTGAATTAACAAAAGCTTCTTTGATAAGATCAAGAAGAAGCCATCAGAGGAAAATTGCCTTCAAAGTAGTCAATGAAGCAGATTAGACCAGTCTCATTACTCTCCTGAAAGGCTTGTAAGTGTATTGATATAGACATGGACATAATATACAGATACCGAGGCAGAAACAAAGAAGAGAAAATAATAAAGACAAAATGTCCACAGTTGGAAAATATAGAGGACACAATGATATTCTTTAATCACTTTTTACTTTAAAAAATATACAGAGTCATGTCAAAGAGAGAATGAAACTTTTCAAATCAAGATAGTATCATAACAAACCAAACACCGTACTTAAGAGGCCAGCTAAAAAGTGAATGCTGTGTCCCCCCAAAATTCATATGTTAAAACCTAGTAATCAGTATGGTAGTTTTAAAGGTAGTGTCCTTGAGGGGTGGTTAGGTCAGGAAGATGGAATTAGTACCCTTATAAGTGAGGCAACAGAGAATTGTGTCACTCTCTGGTTATGTGAGGATACAGCAAGAAGAAATACTTCAAGCACACTAGGGTTCAACTCTGTGACTGCCTGCACATCACACTTCTCTGATTCCAGAACTGTAAAATTTAATTTCTGTTATAAATCAGTCAACTGTGATTTGTAACAGCAGTGTAGGAAGATGAATTTAGTCTCCTTGCCATTATGTTTTCTTTTTAAGAGAGAAAAAAGCTGAAACTTAAGTAGGATTCATCCATAAATATTTTCAGAGTTCACAGTTATTTTTTTCTAGCTACTATTTTAAATTTTAAATATATGAAATACAAAAAGGGAAGATTCTTCTATAGATTCATTTTGAGAAGCGGACACACCTGTGCACACTGTTTCTTCATCATTCGCTTCTTCTCTGTCCTTATAGTGCCCTCTTTCCCCACTCCATTCTTCTCTATCTCCAGGAAGCCCGTCTTGTCATTTCTTGCCATCTCGTCTTTATTTTAATCTTTATTTATATCTAAGATTTCTCATATAAGAGAAACCCTATGATAATTCATCTTCTGCATCTGGCTTGCCTCACTTAACGTTAGAGTCTCAAGATGCGTCTGTGTTCCCACAAATGACTCCGATTTATCTTTCTTTATGGCCCAGTAATACTCTCTTATGCAAATATACCACATTTTCTTTCTATTGTGCATATAAACATGATGTTTGAACTTTTGGGGGAAAATATCTACGAGAGATACAGCTGGGTGAAATAGAAACTCTATTTTTAATTTTCTGAGAAAGCTCTGTATCACTTAAGTAGCATTCATCCATAGTGTTTTTCAGAGTTTACAGTTATTTTTTCTAATCATTATTTTCTAACCATTATTCTGACTCTTACACTGTATTAAATTTTCCTAGCACAGAAAAAGGGATCCCCACCTTTTTGTGTTCCTTATTATAATTTTAACTCAATTACATACTATAAATATAACATCTTCCAATTATTTTATAGTGGAGCATGACAAGATATAAACACATATGGAGCTATGTAACACACTGCAGTTTTCCTCCTTGCCCCTTCAGATGGAGTAGGGGTGCCGCATCACCCTCACCTCAGCACCTTCAGCCAGACTCCTGACTCTTGCCTTTCACCTGACACTGAGACCAGCAGTAGCCAGCCGCCTAGGACTCTCCCAAAGGTCATCAGAAGCAACAATGCAGAAGTCAGGCATGAAGAAATGAACTTTGCTGTATGTAGGAGCTAACTAGGAAGATGAGTCAGTTTTAAAGATTTGACTGTCCTGTAGAAAGTAAAGTGACTTTTTTACTTTGCAAGAATTCACTGCATTACAAGAATACTAAGTAGATGCATTGTGCCAGTCAGAAGATGTGCACAAAACTTGTACGGTGTAAAGCAAGATAAATCTAGCCCCATAGTGTAAAATATGCACTTTCATGGTAAATGAAGTCTGCTTCTGAAAACCTGCAATTCCAAGCATTGTATCTTACTACTAAAGGGATGACTATTACTGTAGTGGACTGCAAGCAATTAATCCAACTTACTGACTTCTGCACCTATTTTTTTCAATGACAACTGAAAAAAGGAAGCCAAAGTTTGACTTTTCTGAAAGCCAAAGGAGAACAGTTTTATTCTTGCTATAGTTCAAGAGGCATACTATACTTCTTTAATTTTATATTCTATTCAGTGACTACACAATATTTTGTATTCTCATAGCTCTTCTACAGAATGTAAGAGTCAAAATAAAGGTTGTTCTTTCAACAAGTCACAGTGACTTGCATTCATGTGAGAGATATTCTGGAAATAATTTTTGGGGTAAGGGATCTTGTGAGAAACCTAGACAGCTCATAATTATGAATAAATATACCTGATATCAAGTACTTCCCTGAGGAACAAGGTAGAATTGCCAGGTTTACAGATAACAATATAGAGCAATCGCCTATATTTGAATTTCAGGTGACCAATACTTTTTTTAAAAACCTACAAAGTATGACTCAAAATGTGCATGGGATTCAATAAAGGAGACTTTGTATTGAAATTATTCATTATGCTAAAAGTATTCATTAAGTTTATTAATTAACTCTTGTACATTGTAGTGCACTAAAACTTATTCCATATTATAAAATTATGCATTGTTTATTTGCCATATAAATTTAACTGACAATCCTCTATTTTATCTATTGGTTGTACGAAAAGATATTTTCTGGTCTCATTACGATAGGGACAGTATAATTCATGCTTAAGCAGAACACGATACATTATAAACACATAACAGAAATGTGTTGAATGAGAAAATGACTATAAAAATAAAATTTAAATAATTTCAGCTGGCTTCATGAAAATTCTAAGTTGTAAAATTTATGTCAAATTCTTCATGAAGTAGTCATAATATAATCACTTCTCTTTTTGTTTAAATTTTTCATATTAAATGGCAGATTATACATCCTGAGAGTGACAGTATTCTCAGAACTTTGGTGTATATATGTTTGAATTTACAAAATGCTTCAGCATGGCATGCAGATAAAAATCAAGTAGATCTAATTAAACAATGGCAGCTAAGGTTTTAGTTTCTTTCTCTTTCCTCCCTCTTTCTCTCACCTTCCCACACATACACACTCTCACACTCTACATGAAGAAGTGGTTTTACAACCATAAAACTTCACTCATAATGGCTAATGTACCGACCAGAGAACACACCTCAGAAATGACTGTGAGTAGCACAATTGTGAGCTGTGACAACAGGTTGCCAACTGGTGGTCAACTTGTTACACCCAGCTGAATTGAACTAGCATGGTTCTGGGTGTGGGAGACCCACCAGAGGATTGTTGCCAGTAGCATAAGAGGCAGGACAGGAAAAGCTGTTAGGGAAGCCATTTGCAGACCCTGGGTCCCTTGAACTATTCTGCTGGAGGACCTTGTCATGCTGGCTTTCTTGATTAACTTGGCTGTTCTTGTTGCTATGGGAGCTCAGAATTTTTCTTGTTGCTGAGAATGGCTGTGTCTCATTTTACAGAGCTCTGGTCTTCATGTTGATCATGGCTTCTTGGCTCTGGAGAGGAAGATGGTGCACTGCTCAGTTTCCTGGAGATGCTTGTCACATTGGCCTTCCTGACAGGACCTCGGCTTTCCTCATCCTCAGAGGAACTTGGGTCTGCACTGCTGAGGATGGCTATGGTTCTTTTCAGGGGAATCTCTGGTTCTTAGCTTGAGCTTCACTTCCAGGCTCCAGTGCAGATCCCTCAGGTTGCTACCACAGATCCTTTATCTCCCTGGCAAAGATTTCTTGTTTCCATCACAGACCTTTGTGACCATCAAAATAGTTGAAGCTGTGAGACAGGCTTGTATAAGACAGTGTCATGGGCTCTTGGCCTCCTGTTAGACTTGTGGAAGACATTGTTATGGGCTCTAGGTCTTCAGCTGAGATCATAGAGGATATTATCGTGGGATCCATATCTTTAGCTGGATTCTTTGATCTTTAGCGTGTGGATAGATTTCCTGCATTCTCTTTTGTATATGATTCTTTGGGTAATTCATTATAAAATAATCTTATAAAATGCATCCTGTATTGCATTGTTCCCCTTGTAAACTATGACAGTCCTTTTTTTTTCAAATACAAGAAACATTACATTAATATAATCTTGCCAATTTTTCACTATACTCTTTCAACAGTTAAAAGTCCAAAACATTGATGTAACATCAAAAATTTACAATATAATGGGAAAATACATGTTTATCATCTTCTAATACACTATTTTTTTTTTCTTAAGTAGCCTATAAGAGGCTAAATTCTATGTAACATAAATTGGCCACTGAGTTTTTAATGAGACCTGTTTTGGTATAGGGTCTCACTACACAGATCAGACTTATAATGATCCTATTTTTAGCCTTGCCAGTGCTGGGATTACAGGTGTGTGCTCCCACATCTGGTTTCTGTGTCCAGCTTGGGCACCCAGGGGCCATGCCAGCATGGTATGTGGGACTGCAGCTCAAACCCTGGTCCCTGCGCTTGCATAAGGAGGAGCTTAGGAGCTGTCATGTGGACCCTATCAGACCTGTTTAATGTGGACTTGGCGCTGCTTACTACCTGAGAAAGCTCCTGCCCTCCTTGTGCCTTCTCCTTGCCTAGACCCGGGCTCTTTCAGCAACCCAGCATCCAAGTCCTCAACCTGCTGCTTCACAGCTGCTCCTCAGGACTGTCATTCAGATCAACATTAGCTGATGCCCCAAGTGAGTCTTCCATCACTACCACTAGGTCTCATAAAATTGGCTGCTGTGTTGCTCCTCATACAAATATCAGTAATATTGTGCATTTCCAGGTGAATGACAACAATCTTAACTTTGAGAATGGAACTAGTAGACACCATAGCTTCATAAATTCACCTGCCCTTTTTGGCTAGGGAAATTTTATTTTAATTGTAGCTTTTGTTATCGAACACTAAGGAATAACTTATAACAGGGCTTTCTGGGTCAACTTAAGAAAAAAGGTAATAGTTGTTATTGTTGGATTTTTCTCCTAGACCAAATTGACACTTTACAGCTGAAAATTCCTGAAACATCACATATTCCCTGATCAAGCAAAGCTTCAAAATAGTTGAAGTTTGTTGACATATCTTTCATGGTTCTCTTAGTATCAGCATCTTAGCTTAGCAGCTCAGTATTTCAAGGGGAAGATGTTCCACAAGGAAAACAGTGTTCACCATAGTATGAATCCTTTCAATTTGCTCGAATTTAATTGTTTTTAAAATTATGAATGATATCTGCTTCTTTTATTCTTCAGCTCACCCCTATTAGTACTACCTTTTCTACAGATTCTATCTAGGAAAGCTTTCCTGCCTACTCCAGTCCATAATCAATAAACTTTCCATGCATTTCTACCATGTACGTGTATTTCATTATGTTAGCAGAAGTGCCTCAAATTTTTCTTTTTATACAGAAACTATTGTGACCAAACATCAATGGCCATTATAATTCACACAAAAGTTGTAGCAGTTCTATCTTTCCACAGGAAAAATTACACCACAGACCAACCTTTTAGCATTGATATGCATTCCCGAATAAACACCTTAAGTAGTTCTGAACCTGCTATTACATGGCTACAATCAATTTCCGCAGTGACAGCATGGGTGGTATCATCAGCTCTGCACAGTAAGCCAAGTGCTCAGAGGCTTGGGGAATTTGTGAGTGTTGGTAGTAGCAGCTGAATCCAATTTTGCAAGCAGTGAGTAGTCTTTAAATTTTGTAAAGCTAGTACACTTTTTTTTGAGACAAGAACAGAACGCAGGAGGACATAGTGTACCTATGCCTACATCAAACTGTTACTAAGAATATAGGGAACAACTCCAGAACTTGGGTTTTTGTGCTTTAAACTGGACTCCTAAGAGGATCCAAATTAGGCTTCCTGTACGTGACAAATATACTAATAGCTAAAGGATGTCATATTCGTGAAAAGCTCATGCATTTTCACAAATGTATTCAAACCCTTAGAGGATACCACCAGTTACTTTCTCGCCATTGCTTTTGAGCTTTCAATTAATCCAACGAACATACAGGAAATTTGTACTGAATTAAAAGAGCCGGGTTATAATACCAAAGGCAAACACCCTAACATGACAGTCTACTTACAAACACAACACCACCATAGAAACAAGTACCTACAGGGTGGCATTTCGAGCTCTGAGGCAGCAGAAGGCGTGTATTATTTTTCTTTTGTGTATCCTTCAATCAAGCAATTAAAAATTTTCCCATAGACCCCTGTGCAAGGAGGCCAGAAAGACCACTGTGGCACTGAAAGTTCCCTGCGCAGCTGTACACAGCGGGGCAGTTCTTTGGGGGTCGGAGGAGCAGCAGTGTCAGACTGGTTGAACACAAGCAAGCCTGGAGATTATTGGCACTCAGCTGCCCTACGCAAACTGGGGTTTCTAAATACTTTGGTTATTTGGGGTGGGGTGGGGTGGGATGGGGTGCGGTGGCTGCAACCCAATTCACCCAGGTGCCCCCGGCACTTTCTGATTGTAACCACTCAAAGTCTGAAGAGAATACAACAATAAAATGCAAAACATATCCATGGTGGAGGCAGAGGTCGCCTCTGGCTGTGTGGGAACTTCGGATCTGGTCCCCGCTTCTCTTCCAGAGGACGAAGGAGTCTCACCGAAGAGACAGTCTCTGCGCGGAGGTTCTCAACCCCAGCGCGCTGCACTCCCCCAGGACTGCTACCCCCCGCCGGAGGCAGGGAGGGCAGTGGGCAGGGAGCCGCGGGCGGGCTGCCGGACGGAGCTGCGGCCCGGGCCCTCCGCCCCCCCGGCCCCTCCGGCCCCTCGGGCCCCGCGCGCGACCCCGGGGAGCTGCTCGCTCCCGGCGCGGCCCCGCGCCGCCCCCGGCCCCGCCCCCGCCCCCGCCGGCGCCGCGCACCTCGCGGCCGGAGCGCGCACAGCCCCGGCGCCGGGCTCGGAGCGCACACACCGCGGCCGCCCGCAGGCGACGGCGACGGCGACGGGCGCCTCAGCTGGGGCTCGGGCCGCACTGGCACCGCCGAGCTCCCGGCTGTCTGTCGTCTACCTGCCTGTCTGTTCCCTGCTCCTCTGTCTGCCCCGCACGCTGGAGGAGTAAAGGACCCCGCCGCCGCCTGCCTTCGCGCGCGTCTCGCCGCGCGCCCCAGCGGACCGACCGGGGCGATGCTCGCTCCCCAGCGCCTCCTTGCCTGCCTCCCGCTGCTGTGCCTTTGCCGCCCGGGTGAGTGCAGGCGCCACGTCGGGGCTTCTTCTCCGGATCCCTGGCGCGCCTTGGGGGCGGGAGGTTCAGGCTGTTCGCCGCCCAGCAGCCGCCGCCACCCAGAGCCAGGAGCAGAAAGAGGCCAGCACCCCTCACCCCTCGGCGCCCGCCACAGCCACCCGAGCCACTCGCGTGTGACCCGTGCCTCCTCCCCAGCTCCGCCTCGGCGCCGCTGCCCGGCTCCGGGGACGGGGACGGGAACGGGGACGGAGACCGGGACGGGGACGAGCTCGGGACCCCGGAGAGGCTGCGCGGGGCGGCCTTGCCCCTGCCGCCTCCTCTTCTGCAAAGTGTGGAAATAGCTCTTTAGAAACACGTAAGAAGAAAAATAAATGACCGAGAGCGCAGTGAGGGTTCCGTGAGGCACCCTGTTTATGCTATGGGTACTGTGGACTTTGGGGGTGGGGGGAAGACACGTGTGTGAAGTGGATTACACAGAAACACACAGCTGGAAGGTAGCGCTGGGAGGAACAGGCACCAGCCTGACTTTACCGCGCTTTTAGCGCTTTCAATTTAGTTGCATTCAAGTCTGGGCAGTCACATTAAAAAAAAAAAAAAAAAGTTTCAATCAAAATTTCTGTCAACGTTCTGACCCTGCTGCCAAAATCAGGCGAGGTGTAGGTAGGCGCATTTGTCCATGTCCCCTTCCAGGTTACTTGTTTTAAACTGGTGTTCCATCCTGAAGCAGGCAGCTTGAATGTTTACCTGGGATGCAGATCTGGGATTTGCAGGCATTTTCCTATAAGAATTTAAGATTAGATATTTGAATTTTGTGTGAGATGTCTCTTTCGTGGGAATTTGGTAATTTTCATCCCCCAGAGAGTGTAATATATATATATAATCTGGAGGCACTAACGTGAAAATGAGGAAGTGCACCTTAGTTTGTGAGGACATATAGTACTTAACTCTTTTCAGTCAGATAATCACGCTTTTTAAATTTTAGGTTCTTCATAGTAATGATCATGTTAAACTTACATTTGCACCCAGTGGACAGTGGAGTTGGCAGTGACCTTCGCAAGGAGAAATCATATGAAATTCTAACTAAGGAGATTGTACTGTAAATATGGTTCTCATTGACCAGCAGCACACTACATTCATCCGTGTAATTTAGGTTTCAGAGACTTAATGCAGCTGCTCAGACAAACGCAGTGCACATAATGGACGTACAGGACTTGTGGGAACGGGGAACTCTGGGCCTGCTTTACTTGAAAATCTTATAGTTGACTCTAGAAGATGGAAGACATTTTTAAAAGGTCTTTTGGTCATCAAATGCAACACCTGTGGAATTTACATTTCCGTGTTTCTGTTATAGATTTCTTCTAATGGCAAAGCTAGAATCTCTTGATACCTGAATTGGTTAAGTAACTCATTGTATGAAGAATGCTTTGTACCTCATCAAAAACACATGCCCAGAGAATACTGTGAATCTTTTAAAAATTGAAATGAAATTCACACAGTACACAATTCACTGTTTTAAACTGTATGGCTTAGTGATGGTTTACATATTCATGAAGTTGTGCAGCCATCTCTAATATTTAACTCCAGAGCATTTTAATCACCCCCAAGGAACCGCATGATTGTTACCCATTATTTCTCATTCTTCCTGATGCCGATCTAAGTAGCCAATACTATGCACTATGTCTATGTAGCTTTGCTTATCCTGGGCGTTAAACAGAATAATACAACAGTCGACTCTGTCTGGCATAATACCCTCAAGGATTGTCCATGTTTTGTTTCAGTTTGCCTTTTCTTTTTGTGGCTAAGTAATACTCCATTATGTGAATCTACCATATTTGTGAAGTTGTTTTAATTAACAGAGTTATATTTTCAGCTTGGTCTTTGTTGCACACATCTCAGCTTACTGGACATTTTCTTTAAGTCTTTGGTGATGTATAACTTAAGATAACTGAATTCATTGTATGAGACTATCCCAAGTTTTTATAATGATGCTGAATGCCAACCTGCATTAGAATTGAAAATACTTCTTTTGAGATGGGAATGTGGCTAATTTTATGTCAGTCTTCTCTTAAACAATATTGACTTTTCAGATTATTGCCAGCAGGCTGATCGAGAGATGCTGACAACCACATGGAAACAGACACCTCTTTCTTGGGGTAGTATGTATAGGAAACCAAGATACTTCTACAAATGAAAAATTTGGCCTCCATTTCATTAGTTTTCTTCAGCTCCTACCTTTGTGTTAGTGGATGTGTTTGTTCCTTGTTGTCAGTGTCTTTGGAGGCTCCCAGGTGGCCTGGAGCGTGTGTTCAGCACTCCGGCCAAGTCTGAGCACTAACTGACCCTTGCTGCACATGCCCAAACTGGACTTGTTGTTCATGGGAAGGCCTGGGCTGCCACTTTTATCATTCTATAGGAACAACTTGTTCACCCAAGTTTTCACTGTTGGCGAGGACAGTTTTCTGCGTGATTAGGACAGAACCACCTTCTGCATCCCAAATGGCCTGAGGGCTTGCACTAGGCAAATAGAACATTCACTTCTTATAAACACCTCTCCAAGCAGAAGAATTACCATTAGAATATACGGATGGAAACAGAGCCTTTCTTAGTGCATTGAAACAGGTGTCTCTCTGGGAGAACCTGCAGGGGCTTTCCTGTAAGGAGGCTTACACAGAGGGCAGGGAAGTGTAAGAGCTTTGAAGGAATCATTCCTTTCCATTAATAGGAACTCAGGCTGTCTGAATTAGATGATTTACAGTGTTACAACACGCACAACATGCAAATGATTAAATATTATTATTAAATACATATAATATATAATAATTAGATCCTGAGCTTTTTAGGTCATGTTTAACTGCTTTAGGAGCCACATTAAATAAAAATCATACCCAATGCCCCTGGAAAAATTAATTACTTCATTTATCCTGGGTATGGAGTCAGTCAAATTCAATATGTTGCAAGTCTACTTGGTCAATTTATCCTCAGAAAACATTTTGTAACCACAAACATAAAATATTCATGCCTCCAAATAACTAGCCTCCATTCAGAAAATTAACTACTTTTGATCAGCAGCTAGCAGTTTTCTTCATTTCTCTCCTTTTTGTGTAGACTGTGGTTGTTTCTCCTCAGGAAGTTTGCCAGAATACATCATTTCATTGATGAATTCATTTCTACACTCATGTCTGCACTAGAGAGTAAGGATCTTGCTTAAATTTTATGTTGAGGGAATTTTGATTTTGATTTTGAATGCATGAGCTGTGCTCTCCCCATTTTCCTTACTCTAATAAGCCACATCCAACCTGGCAGTTAGCCTGCCTCCCCACTTGCTGCCTTTTCAGAGTGTGGCACAGAAGTGGACCCCTCTCAGGTCAGGACAAGAGAACCTGAGAGGAAGGACCGGACTGGCAGGATGACAGCTTGTGCTTTATTCCAGTTACCATCTGGGCAGGGGTGTGCCTGGCACCACCCTGGTGCAGAACCCTTCATCCATTTTCTCATTCCATCTTCCTTTGAACCCATTAAGGTAGGAGTTTTC
Source organism: Myocastor coypus (assembly GCA_004027025.1). Lineage (NCBI taxonomy): Eukaryota > Metazoa > Chordata > Mammalia > Rodentia > Myocastoridae > Myocastor > Myocastor coypus. Next base: position 165,295 of record PVJA010000133.1, on the reverse strand, counting down.
ATCTTAGATATTTCATCCAGGAAGAAACACAGGTACGCAAATGACTTATCTAATAGCCCACAGCCTGTGTCAGTCTGTATTTTCTGTTTTCCTCCAGAACCTGAGGCATTTTCTCTTTCCAATCCTGGGAGATCAGTGCTTGTCATTAACTCAGCAGCTTACATGGGATGCTGCCTAGGAGGAGAGAGTGCGCTTGGCAGGCCTCCTCGCTTTCCTGTGGATCTCCTTTGTGGCTATCCCTGTGTACGTCTATGTCATTCTTTCCTTTGAAAAAATGTAAGGCATGAAATGATTTTATTTTTAGTGTGGCACCCTGAAATTTTTGACAAATGTACATGCTCACATAATGACCCCCATGATCTGATCCAGATATAAAACAGTTCCATCCATACTACTTTATTTATTCATTATGTGTTTGCCAAGTACTGATTATGCTATTATTGCCCATGTGCTGGGCACTAACAAGTTCACAGTGGATAATCAGAGTTCTAACCCTACTGATGACCACAATACAGCTAATCTCATTTAACTCCTACACTAAAACTTCTTTGAAATATCACTGGCAAGAGAATTTCCTCATTTACAGCTGGCTGAGAATGCTATCTTTCCAAGTAGCTCTTACATAATAAATGTGTTACCTCTCAAATATTTTTAAAATGCTTCTGGCTCTATTGAGAATGGCAATGGTAAAATCTCAGATGGTTTGAACAAGAAATTATGTGCGTGAAATCATTCATATGTCACTTCTGCCTTAACTTTAAATATCTTACTTGAAGTAATCCTTTCCTGGCTATGAAAAGAAAATAATTATATTCTGTATTTCTATATTACACTATATTAAACATAAAGGGCAAATGTATTTTTTGTATAGTTCCAAAAGAGTTATGTTTTATAAACTGTAAAGCCCACTACACCAGAGCCACTAGACATACGTGATTATTTAACTTAAAATACATTAAAATAAAATCCTTTACTTCTTTTATCACAATGGCCACAGTTCAAGTGTTCATTTAGTCCTAAGTGGCTACAGTATGGTACCACCAGGAGCAGTGTAGATATAGAACATTTCTGTCATTCTGAAAATTTAGTGACCAGCGCTATTGTAGGAAAATAATAACAAAAAATGGCAAAAAAAAAAAAAAAGCAATTACAAATAGTATTCCTGAGACATCAAGTCAACTAGGAAACTTTCTAGTGTTGTTAAAATTACTTGAAATGTAGATGCATGGTAGTTATTCTGGCCCTATGCAGGTCAGTCATACAACATCACAGAGACACCGAGGTGGCCAGGGGTCGAGCAGCCATAGGTGGAGAAATGTCAGGGCTACTTTGTGCCTTGTAAAGAGAGGGATTTGGGAGTGAATGGCCTGTTCCAGAGCCCCTTTCCATAATTAGTTCTAGCACCTATTATGTTACTTTCCAGTTTATCTGTCTCTCCTATTGTACCAGCTCTTTGAGGGCAAAGGCTGTATTTTATTAATCCTAGGCTTCATGAATTTAGGACCTTGGGTGATTGCTTAAATCTTCACTCTTCTGTTCTGATCATTTGTCTTGTGGTCTTTATGATTTAAAAACTATTTTTTTTTTCTTGTTTCAGAACCTTTGTTTGTTTATTCACTCATTTTTATGGCTGGCTCAGCCCGCCCTGAGGGCAGGGCTGGCGCAGCATGTGGTGCCCGGGATCGAACCGCAGTTCCTGAAGCCCCCCAAGCTTTCCCAAGCAGGCGCTTTAGACCACTGAGCCATCCTGCCGGGCCCCTTAAAAAATATTTTTATTAGCTCGTGTTTACAGTACATAATGATTACATTCTTTGAGGGGAGTTGATATAAGTACCTACATTTCCTTTATTTTTGACCATTAATTGTCTTGCTTTGGAACAGAGATTGCTATTTTCCCTTTGTCTTTACTTCCTTAAGCATGAATTTAAAATAATCAAATCAATTCACTTTTCCTCAGAATATTTATGAGAAAGAGTTTAATAGAGAGGACATTGGTGATATATTACGGTCATTAGTAAAAATATTTTGCCATATTAATGTAATTTTGAGGAATAATTTTTAAAGGATGCATAAACAAATGTTTGTGCTAAAATGTTCAATCTGTTGAAATAGGGTTTTCTTCATTTTCCTTCTAGTATTTGCCCACAGATATTAAACTCAATTATTCAGGTCCTGCTTAATGTAAACTTTCTACTCTTTTCAATAAACATGAATCAAACTATGCACACATTAGCAAGAGATGAAATTTTTTGCAGATCATCTTAGAAACATAGTTCTCATATATTTTGGAAGTGCAATTTGTTAATTAGCAGGCAAGAGAGATTTTAATTCATAATACAAATAATGATGATTAGAGTATAGCTACCTTTCCACTCTTGGAGAATCATTCTATCCCTTCCCTGTTCTCCTTCTTCTTCTTCTGTCCTTCTTGTCCCCGTCCCTCTTCCTCTCCCTTCCTTTCCCTCCTTTCTTCCTTCCCTCCTTCCCTTCACCTCTGACCATCCTCTCCCTCCCTCTCTTCCTTTCTAGCTCTCCCTCCTTCTTCCTCTCCCCCTCTTTCTCCTTTCCCCTTTTGTTTTTATTGCATATTTTTCTACTTTTTGGACTGTTCCTGTCACCAATTGTACTGCTTATTTCTTAATCCCTACAGCCATAACATATTTACCTGGTTTTCAGTCAAATAGTCATTTGATTCAAAAACGGTCTTTCATAATTAAAGTTTCACACTTGCATTTTGGTAAATTTTCTCAAATAAAATACAGTGAAGTATTAGCGGCCATGATGTTGTGCAAAATAGAGGTCCTCCTGTGGAACCAACTGCTCAGAGGGCATACTGCAGAGCATTGCCGCGTGTCTCGTGGTGTACAGAATAGTTGGCAGCCTATGACTTCATCAGGGTTCCCGTTTCCTGGTGATACTATGGTCCTATCTGATGGTATAGACTGAATGTGTGTTTCCTATCCAGAATCCATGTTGAAACTCTTAAATATGATGTTTTGTAGATGAAGTTTTCGATAGGAAGAGACAGAAAGATCACTGCAAGTCTGAACCACATAGTGAGACCCTGTATCCAATTAAAAAATAAAAAAACTAGAAGTCATGAGGGTAGAGCTGTCGTGTTTGACATTATTGTCTTTAAAAGAAGAGGAGGAGACCATGGTGCTCTCTCTTTTTTTTGTACTGGGCAAGAAATCACAAAAAGCTAGGAGCAATGCCCTCATAACAAAACAAGGCTATCAGACCTTTCACATGGACTTTCTAGCCTCCAGAACTATGGAAAACAAATGTACGCTGGCTTAGCCATGCAACCTATGGTATATTGTTATGGTCCTCAAGTTTGTAATACACTTAAGTAATTTCTAAAACCATGCATCAAATTCAGTATATATCATGTGTGGTGATGGGAGCAGACCTGGGTAGTTTCTCAAAATTCCCCAAGTAATAATAGAATACAGCCAGTGTTTAAAGCCACAGATTTAAGTAAACAACATGGTACTACTAACCTTAATTGATCTTTCTTAAGGTAGAGAGATTAGCAGGTTTCATGTTATCCCAAAACAAAGCCAGACACGTGACTGGTTGGAAAACTTTTTGTCCTTCTTTCCTCTTTTTAAGACAGTTTCAGTTTCAGAATAGCCCTCAAAGGAAGAGTACGAGCTACCATGGTTAACCCCGATCTGCAACCTAGAATTCAGGAGGTGAAGCAGTGTTAGATTTGGTCCAGAGAGTCAAGTCTATCAGTAGGCGTGAGGGCAAGTGATGTCCAGACTCAGATCACATATCAAGATACAGCACATAATACTGTTCACTTCACCAGCACGTTACTGTTACTTCTTGAGATTCTTTTACTTTTTCTCATACACATACGTTAGATCTACTGTTTCTTATTTTGAAAGAGATGTAAGATTTAGCTATGTATCTTTTCAATTCAACAAGTTATTTTGTGCGTTATTTTTATTTTCTAGAACAAACTTTTCATTATCAGTTCAAAGCTATTTTGGTTTTACTACTATATTTGAAAGGCACTAACTAACAACTTCATTTAAAAGACAACAATGGCCTTTTCTGGTCGATCCAAATTGCTTAATAATCAACAGTGGTAACATGAGAACAAATCAATTCAGTGACTCTTTATTGGACATCTTCCTTGTGATAAATATTACCCAGGAGAAGCTTTTCTTCTATCCATCTACTAAACCTCCACAACTGAGGAAGACCCATACTCGAGTGGCTGCTATGAGAGTATTAGTTGTGTGGAGATATATTTAGTCTTAAATTCACCTCCAGTAGATTTCTAGGAAGAGATAGGGCTATATGTAGACCTAAGGTGAGGACAAATAGGGCTTCTGGATAATTGTGGAGATAAAGGGCACCAGTGAATTCTGGTCAATTCTGCATTTACAGAAGCAGAAAGGGGATATTTTTGTAGGAGGGGAAAGTTACCAAGTTTTGTAATGGTGGAGAGGCCCAAATCATAGGTAAGATTTCCAATGGCTAATTGAAAGGCTTGGAATTTAAAATACATTCATTGCACAGTGAAGAACTATTGAAGGGCTTTGTACAATACAGTGACTTGAATGAGTTTATTTTGGGAAGACATATTGTATCAGAGTGTTGAGTGGGTTGAAGATGAATATGGAAATAAGAAAAAGACGACTGTGAGACTGTGACACTCATGGTGGAAATATGCTCAGCTATTTAGAATAATAATGCCACTAGGCCATCTTATTTATATACTGCTCTGACACTTCAGGAGCATTTTGAGATACTTGATAATAACAGAACTGATATAACTGATAGGCTGTGAGGATGGAGGGAGGGTCTCCTCTGGGGTGGGGGAAGCATGCAGGAAGGCAGAGGGAAGGAAGCAACCTCATTCATTATTCTACCAAGTTGGTAACTTGCACGGAACAGAAGGCTAGAGGGATGTTAGCTTCCATGGAAAATCTCTAAAACATAGACATCAAAGATAGAGGTTTCCTCTGAACTGATTACAAACAGCTATAAACAAGCGGTGCTGCTTAAAATGGACTATTTTAGCATGGATCCCAGTTGCAAGTTCATCAGAGACAACAAACTTCAGAAAAGCACAGGAACACTTGCGTATGTAGGTAGTGCCAGGCTAATGCTGTCAAGTGCCATCTCGAATAATTTAGTTAATTCCCTACGACCCCCGTGCTTGTCCCTCCTACTGTGAGCACACATGCTGACTGCTGTGGCATTCCAGCCAGCAGTCTGCCTGTGCATGCTCAGGCTTTCTTAATAGCCACAAGTGATGCTGAAAGACTATGATATTCCTGCATCGTAAGCTAGGATGTTTGTAGCTTGTCTCTTCTATGAGTACAGTGCCATGGAAATTGGTCCATAGAATAATTGGCTTGCTAGATTTTGTTTCTAAATTAATTTTAGCTATTTTTCTCTTGAATTAATGAATGACAATAGGATTGGTTATCTATTGTACATTTCTTGTGCTGTATTCAGGTTATAGGAGGTAAATTAATGACTTACTTGGTAAAGAGAGTGGCAAGTGTCAAAGACAAATGTATTTTTCTCTATATAATGAAAAATATGAATATGATGTATAAAAACTGAATATAATAGTTTCATCTAATTAAATTATGACTAAATAGGTATTCCATAGACATGTTTAGTTCCAATAAAGTCCCTTTAAATAGTTTTCTGAGTAGAAATGATATGCAATATTATTTATATGTATAAAATTTATGTTATGTAAATACATTACAATTGAATATTTAGGTGTACATACATGCACATATATATGCATAAGTAGATAAGATACATGTAAATTGTGTATGTCTATATGTAGATATATGAATATATATGTATTTTAGTCTGCTACTCAGAACTAGTATTGCTTTATTTTGAACATTAGGATTGTATCCTTTGGGAAAATTATTACATATATATGTGGCACATATTTGTATATTTTAAGCCCCCTTTCTGCTTGCAGTATAAAGAAAGGATAGAAGTTCTGCTCCTTCTTGATACCATAATATAGTGTTCTCTAAAAAATCTGGATCTCTTTAGACAATGAAACTGAGTTCTGCAGCTATTCATTGCATACTTGCTGTGTGCTTGAGCCTGTGTTTGATTTTAGTAAATACCTTTTGCTTTTAAGAAGTTAACCTAGTTACAGGTATGAAATATTCCCTGGCATGAGCATACCAGAAGAGAGTAATAAAAAAAAATCCACTATATTTTGATCTGATTTTATGCCTGCAAAAAGTCAGAATAATGAGAGACTAAGATATGAATTAATTAAAAAAAGATTCTGTGAACTTCTGACAAGCACTTTTTCTTTTTAAACATGAACGCCGGGCGTGGTGGCGCACGCCTGTAATCCCAGCACTCGGGAGGCTGAGGCAGGAGGATCAGTGCGAGTTCGAGACCAGCCTGGGCTACAAAAGTGAACTCAAGGCCAGCCTCAACTGCATAACGAGACCCTGTCTCAAAAAAAGACAAAAAAAAAAAAAAAAAAAAAAAAACAAGAACATTTGCCATTTCAAGTGCTTGAAGTGATGTGAGCACTTTCTGTGTCTTTCCCTTTTTTTTTTTTTTTTTTCCTGTACTCAAAAAGACAAGCCTGTATCTTCTGCTTCAGATTATTTGCTTATTTTGGTGCACTTCTAGTGTGGAGACACGCTAAAGTCCCCGTTGTTCTGGGAGCTGAGAAAGGACAATTATGTGATCAAAGCCAGCCTGGAACACTCAGTGAGACCTTGTCTCAAAATAACATCAAAAAAGGGCTGTGTGTGTAGCTCAGTGGTAGAGCACTTGCATAACACTGATGAGGCTTTGGATTCCATTTTCAGTACTAAAGGAAAGGGAAGAAAAGCAGATTGAGTTCAGAGGATGGTTTGTTTGGATTTTGAATTTCTACTGGAAAATATATTCTTAATATTTCACCTCATGTTCAAATAAGTACATAAGTAGGAAAATATATAAACAAAACATGTAGGATAAAACACTCTTCTTATGTGCTCTGTTCAGTATCTCCTCCTAGAAAAATCTCAGATCATTTCTACCACTAAGCCTGGCCCAATTAGAGGCTTAAATTTGGCAGTGGCAGCTGCTTATTCTGTGACAAAATTCAACATTTCATGCTAAAGTTTCAAAGAATGTGTTAGTATGCATATGATTCTCTGCTACTTTAAAAAAAAATGGTAAATGTAAATGGCAGTGCAGTCTGAAAACTGGATTTCTTTGAAGGAAGCATAAAGAGTGAAATCATTTTCAGTTAGCCAAGGGTGGCTAAGGTATGCTTCTGTGTAATCCTTTAGACTACAGCACAATCTGAGCCCATCTGTGGTCCCCAATGCTGCCTCTGTCTTCCTTGTGATTCCAACACTGTTTTTCTAATTTTCAGTATTTTTTACCCATACAACATTCGTGACACAATTAAACAAGGAAATATAAGATGGTTCTCTGTTCCTCAATAACTTATTAAACAATGTATACTGAACCCCACACCTATGGTAAAATGCCCATAGGAAAGTCTTATAGGTCCCAGTTTAAAGAGTGCTTTTCATGGCATCATCTTTTTCTTCTCATTGTAAAATCCTAAAGCATCTGCTAGGGTGAAAAATCTTAACAAATGTGGCAAGAGATTTAAGTTGTACGGGATTCTAAGGCATTTAAGCAAGCATAGATAAAATATTCAGCCAAACATTCTCTTTGCTAATTATAAAGACATATAAACCCTTTTCCTGTGAACAGATTGGGTCTTCAGCTCACAAAGCATAGCTCTATACAACAAATTTTCACGTGAATACATGAGGAATGCTTGCTTCTTAGTATGAGTCCTTTAGGCCATCAGATACACTCTGCTGAAGATTCGGTGTGTTGATTGCACTGCTAAAGAGGCCATCAAGGAAAGATTGGCATGAGGTTTTTGTGTGGAAGTAATTATCCTTGACTATTGCATTCTGACATATTATGGTAGGATTTCAGTAAGTAAACATTAATATGTTCGTAGAGAACCCTATGTTGGAGCTATAGACTGAATTTGAAGTTTCTACTAATTTAACCTTCGCAAAGTTTCTATGGAGTCAATAATAAAAAGGAAAAGGTTTTCTGCATGGTATAAATATTCATGGTCATTCACGTGGAAGAACAAGATAGCTGGTAAATTCCACTTTATTAAGGATAATATGTATATACACATTCAACTATGAAAATAACAACAAAGGCATCAGCTCTTAACCCAAGAAATCCTCACCAACCTGCTCAATTGTCAAATGTACACACTTCAATAACTATCTTGTAGTTAGTATTTCACATAAGTTATTGCTTTTCCAAGGCTGGTGTCAAAAGACTTTTTTTTTTTTTTTTTTTGCAAGATGGTAGTGATGCATATTGGAGTGCTGTAAAGGATGTGTGTTTCCTTGTACATAATATTTCTATAATTCTCAGAAACATATTCATCTGCAACAGACTTTTGTAACCAAAAAAATGGCATTGTAAAAGAGCAGCACTTTCCCATTATGAGAATCTTTTGAAGCAATGATTGCTCAAACCTTGTTTATACTATTCATCCTTGAGAAAGAGATGTAAGTTCACATGACTTTTGATGTTGCCCACAAGTTATTGAAGGTGCTTTGAAGCCTGAGCTCAGACTGCCTGCTCAGCTTTTCTTGAGCCTCTACAGATGTGTGCATTCCTTGTAGTTCAAGCTCTTCACCCTGCTGTGGGAGCTTTAGGACTCAGGCATTCCCGTCATCCTTGACCTCTTCTTTGTGGCCTTCCCTAACATAACATTATTCCTTCCACCCATCCACATCACTCTGCTGGCCCAGAATTTACACTGAGTTTTAGTTATTTCCATACATTGCTCACTCTGCAGAAAGGAGCGTGATCTCTTCAACACATACAGCCATGGGGTTGTGAAGACAGCTTGTTCATATGGTAGGTGCTCAGTAAATACTGTCAGCATGAGTCAAAGCCTTCCAAAGCAATCTCTTATAATAGGAAGTACTATAGGAAATATGCAGTTAGATGTTAAATGTAGCCTCCACCTCAGCGGACTCAACACACTCTTGAACAAAACTAAGATTATCTACAAATTTATGTAGAATACTTTCGTTCAATTTGTGAATTAGAATGTTTTTTTCTTATTGTTCAATATCAGATCATAATATTGAAATTTAATTATTTTAATGACAGTTTAAATAATTTTGAGATTTATATTTTTCTCAGAAATTTGTATAAATCTTATGTGCAAATTAAAAACAAAACAAAAACAAACTAAGAGACTTGGGATCACATTTCCAGCATTTGGAATTAGAATTCAATTCACCCTCCAACTCACTTAGTCCCTCTGATTTTTTAAAAAAGGTAAAGGAAAAGTAGGTCAATCAAATCACATTCTCATTTAAACAGGTCCAAGAGTCTATATAGATTTTGAATTGAATTGGCACATGATAATGAACAACTTCCTAAGGCTTTTTACTATGGCATTCAGAGTTTTAAGAAAGAAAATTAAGTGATTGGAATAGAGCATAATAGTGAATACAGAAGAAGGGAAGAAAGATGACTGTGGCCAGAAACATGAGAGAAAGAGGACTATAAGTTTCTTTATTCTACGTTGCGGTGGGAGAATCTACTTTTGGCTTGTGCAGCGGATGCACCATTTCTTTGGGTAAGTTTTCCCTTCTTCCTGTCAAGCTAGGGTTTTAATGAAACAAAACGATACCGGATCCCTCTTGCTAACACCTCCCCATCCCTGCAACACCCAAGCCAGTACGAGCCAAGAGCATTTCTCTCAGTTCCCTTTTATCCTTTTGGGCCAAGAACAAGATCTGAGATATGTAAGATCCTGTTTGATTCAAGCTTGGAGAAAGCACTGTATGTTTCACAGCCATGGCTTACCTGTTGCTGTCAATAGCTGCATTGTGCATGCTGTATTGTGGACCTACTGCTTTCAAAGTTCTGAGCAGCCTATGAGGTTTTAGAACAAACAATTATTTTCCTTAGAAAATAACAAGTGTATCTCTTCCTCAGAAAAGAGAAGTGGCATTCCTGGTTAGGATACATCCTAAAATCACATGTTTTGTGTTCAGAATCCTTGGGCTGATGGTGCTTCCTATAGTATAGTGGGACAGGGAGACCATTAGAGAGTATGAAAAGTAGATGGCAACAAGGAAAGTCTGTGAAAATGAGGTGAGTATTTAGTTAGAATATTATAGCAGCTAGTGTTCTGTTCAGTAAAAATAGCTTATGTAGTTATTAAACCAATAATGAAATAGAAATCACATACCTTTCTGTAAACAATGCTTAGAAAATGTAATTCAAAAGCTCATAATCCTTTGTACTAGAAAAGTCATTATTTTCAACTTAGTACTAATGGGACTGATATTGAATTATAGGTAAATTAAGAAACTGTTTCGAAGTGTTTGTTTTAATGTGCCCAGATAAAATGTGATAGTTCTATTAAAAAAAAAAAAAAAAACTCAAATTAAGGACACAGCACATCCAAGAGAAAAATTGTAGCTATTCACATATTACCTGAAAAATAGGTTGAGCACTGAGGCAGTGATTCTCTATAGACTATTAATTAGGTAATTAAAAATTTTAAAAAAACTTTTATTATTGAATAAGTGGGAGCAGTGATATTTAATGTAATGAATAGTTGGTATATCTCCATAAACAATGATTAATGCTCCTCTGTAACTTAATTTGGGAAAATCAGATCTTAGGACACAGTTACTTGGGGAATGAATTAAATTATTGATATTTTAAAATATGCGCACAAAGAAAAATTGGATAGGGGTCATGTCATTTTTTTAAAAATGTAAATGCTTTCATTGTTCTTTAGAAAGGCTTTAATGTGTGTGTGTGTGTGTGTGTGTGTGTGTTTTAGTACAGGGTCTACAGGGTCTTGCTACCTGTGTAGATCAGACTTACAGTGATCCACCTGTGTTTAGCCTCCCAAGTGCTGGTACTACAGGTGTGCACCACCACACCCAGCTTCAGTCACCATCTCACTGTGCCCAACGGGCAGGGCTGGCAAGGCAAAGCTTTAATTTTTTTTTAATTATTTCAAATAAGGCCTGAGCCAAACATTTAGTTTGAGAAACCATGCTAAAAAGTTGCTGTTTTAGTTATGATCCTTTCGAGATAATTATTAGTGATGAGATTCTGTGTAATCTGTGTTGTAGGAAAGTATTTTCCATGGTTTCAGAAGTGTTTGGTAATTAATTCTCTTTATGTAGAAGCAGAAAAGAAGTAAAATATCAGAGAATGCAGATGCCGATACCATGAACGTCTTTGTTTTTCTCGCTATCCTGAAGCAAGTTTGTGTGAATGCTTACAGCTTGCAGTCATATCTTAGATATGGAATTATTTGTTGTTTTCACCTCATTACCATTGCTCATGATTATTGCCTTGCTGTTTTATTTGGAATTATTAAAGTAGCAGAATATTCAATGGTAAATGTGCCTTCCATAATGGATATTTTTCAGCATGCTGTGATTTCCACCTCTCAAAAAATATTGCTCTTTTGACCACAGCTGCATTTCTGGCCTTCCATTTATTGCTAAATTTGGGGAAGAATTTTCTGTACTTGTCATCTCTTTCTGCACTCTGCCATTTTCTTTTGAATGCCCTAGAAACAAGTCTGTTTCTGTCACTCATACAACTGCCCTTATCAATTTCAGCTGTGCCCTCAGCATTGTTGCACCAGCAGGCCCACTGTTCTCAGTCCACAATTTAATGATGTACAAGCAGCGAGTGCCAGTTATCATTTTGTTATTCTCAAGACACTTTGTCCCCTTCACTTCCAGTGTACTGCATCAGCTGCTTCTCTTGCCCCCTTATAGGCCCTCTGCCTTACAGCTTCACTGTTTTGCTACTCCCTGCTCATCACCCCAATTTATACACGTGGAGTTGTCAAAACTCATTTCTTAATCTGTTTGAATATTAACTTCCCTCCAAAGGTCCATGAGTTAAGGTCTCTGTTCCCATCTGCTGGCTTTGTTTGGAGGTGGTGGCGCCTTTAAGAAATGAGGCCCAAAGGGAGCAAGTTAGGTCATTGGGGGTGGGGCTGACTAGGCTGCTTCTGTTTGCAGTCTGCACAGCTGGCATGACCATCTTCTCATATTTGATACATTAATGACTCCCAAATTGATAGCTCTGTCATAACTTTTTTATTAATTTACATATTTGGTTCAGGGTCTCATTACTCAGCTCAGACTCATTGTGATCCTCCTCTTTTCAGCCTTTCCAGCACTGAGATTATAGGCATGCACCACCACACCTGGACTCGGTAGCTGGTTCAGCGTACCTGGGTGTGGTATCAGCACTGGGGCCAAGGATTGAACCCCAGTCCATGCACTTTAGTCTGCTGAGCTATCTTGCCAGTCCTATGTCATAACTCTTAAACTGAACTCCAAAATCATATATCCATTTTTAAGTTTAGGTATTTTATATACCTTAAGCGATCTCCTGATCTTTTTCTCACTCTGATTTCTAACTTCCACTGTCATCTTTATCTCAGTAAATGGCAACTTCACTCACATAAAAATCTCAGGGCCACCTCTAATTCTCCCTTCCCTCTCGGAGCTTAGACTTCAGCTATCGGCACTCCTTGGTACCTCCTGGATCACCTTACCTCTGTGCAGACCTCCACCATCTCTTACTTGCATTACTGCACTAGTCACCTTATTTCGTAGTGCAGACCACTCAAAGTGATTTTGTTTCAGCATAAGTTAGATCACCTCAGGCTCCAGTGTCCTGTTCTCTCCAAATTAAAGTCACTGGCATCCAGCTCTGAGTGGTCTGTATTCCCATGACTTCTCTGGTTGTCCCCCCACTGCTGTCCCCTCTTTCCTCCTTTCTATCCTTCCTGGTCTCTGACCAATCTCAGGTCACTCAGGCACAGTGTCCTCCAGGACCTTAGCTTTGGCCTGTCCTCTGCTTGAAATGCCCTTCTTTTATTGTTTCTATGAACCAGTTCCTCATCAACATTAACTTGTGTTTAGTGTCAGGTTTTCATTGAAGACTCCTCTCTGGGCGTCCTGTAGGGTAACGTGACCACCTGCCTTCCTCGGTGCTCTCGAGCTCCTGCTCTTCAGTTTATCAACACACGTTTGCGGTACCTAGTGCTTACCTTGCTTGTGTGGGGTTGGTGTATGCAGACAGCACACCTTCCTCCCCTCCCCTTCTTCCCTCACCCTTCTTCCATTTCTCTTTCCATTTGCAGCAGATCTTGCTTTATTTACCAATTATCTTCCACTTATACTTTGGATTTCTCACAGATGACAAACCACGGGATTTGGGGATTTGGGGATTTTTCTCAGCTATTGCGTATCACAGGTCACTTCATCAGCACATAAACCTTGTGAGAATTTGTGTGCCTGCTTAGAGGTGCTGCTCAGTGCCTGATCATTCATAGATTTTCAGTAAACATTTGTTGAATGAATGAATACATAAATAAAATAGTTTTGCAAATATATAAAATCTAAAGTCCTTCAGCATCCAGTTCTATTTGAGCACCAACATGAGACCACAAACATAAAATTCACACCATCAAACTTTGTTTCACTGGCAAAATTGTTAAAATATTGTATAAAATTACCTTCAGACTATGTGGATAATCCCTTTCTTTTTTTTTTTTTAAGTTCATTGAATCCTATTTTGGCTTTAACATTATTGCTTCTTTCCTCCTTCTCTTTTTTTTGCTCTTGTCTTCTCCTTCCTCCTCTTCCTTCTTTTTCTTCCATTTCCCTCTTCGTGACTTACATTGCTGTTTTGTGTGAAGTTAATCGCTTATATTTGCCATCTCATGTGGCTAATTTATTTTTTGTTGTTGTTCTTTTTATTTCTATTTATTTATTTATTTATTTATTTATTTATTTATTTTGCAGTACCATGGATGGAACTCTGAAACACGTACTTGCCTGGCAGATGCTTATGCTGCTGAGCTATATCCCTGACCTTCATGTGACTAATTTAAATGACCCTAAAATATCATAAAATAAATTCTGGGGATTACCTGAAATTTAATACATTTTAAAATATGCTTTCTTTATCTTATTACTTCATATCTGTTCATAGAAATTGTTTTTATATATTCCTTTCTGCTCTTTGTATTGTCTATTCTTTACATTTATCTTTTCCTTGGCCATATTTTTAATTCTCCTAGTCAATAACAAGTAAATTACTTTCCATTTTTTTTCCTCTAGTTGTCAGGAGAGAAATTTTTTTCTATCTTTCCTACAGCAACATGAAAGATGTTACCCACCACCCACCATCTTCCACCTCCCACCCCACAAACCAAGTCTTCCACCTTTTCAGTCATTATTCCTCCCTGTCCTTGTAAATATAGGTTATTTTGTAATAGCTCTAAAATCACTGTTATTGTCTTAAAGCATACAATATAAACAGCCATATGAAATGAATTTGGATCACTTTTTATACCTTGCAGAAATATTTTTATGAGCATAATTTTATCATTTTTTGTCAGATTACTCATGGAATAATTGCTTAAAGCATACTTCATTTGCTTTACATACCAAAACATATGTGATGCATATTTTTCACATTTGAATAATAGATGAGCAAAATCATTTGCTTACAGCCTTTGTTCTTATAAAACACACTATTTCTTTTCAGATCTATCATATGTAATGGTTGCCAAAGAGAGGAGAAAATGTAAAATTCGATTTTACATCGAGAGTCTGATTTCCTCAAGGCATAGTACTTGGGTAGTTAAAGGAAGAAAAACAGAATATTGCTGTTGAAATATTAGATTACATACAATAAATCAAATTCTTTCTGTAATCAATGAAATTTGATACATTTAAGATCTTTATTTAAAAGCAAATTATTTAACATGATCTTTTCACATATACTAATTTGGCTTTCCTAGTTCAACATATAAAAAGAAAACTTAGTCTATTGCATATATATTAGAGTTTTTATTTGTTTATTTTTTATTGTGGCCGGCTCAGCCTGCCCTGGGGATGGGACTAGTACAGCATGTGGTGCCAGGGATCGAACTGTGGTCCCTGCACTTGCCTAAGCAGCCAGCGTTTTGTACTGCTGAGTTATCTCGCCGGCCCCTGTGTTAGAGTTTTGTAAGCATATGAGTAACTCTTGAGAAAATGTTCCAGTCTCTCTTCCAAGACATTTATGATTTGCCTCAAATTAGAGACACTAATGATTAAACCAATTAAAGTGTGCCAGCTTAGCAGCCATCACATTTTATGCATTGTAGTGATTTTCCTTGTACTTAGGAAATTACTTTTATCATTATAAAATTGTTTACAATCATTGCCAACACTTAAACATTGCACAAAGTATATAAAAATAAATTTCACTCATAATTTTGTCAGAGATTAATGTTTTTAATAATTTTATGCCCTTTTCCTGACATTTTCTAGCTACACATACATGCACAGAGGGAGAGAGGGAAAGAAGAAACAGAGGGAAGAGATTTTGAACTAAGTGACCTATGCTAATGATATGATAATAAACCAGTGAAAAGTTAATCATGTCATTAAATACTATCATCTTTAGTTGTTGTAGTTGTTTAAAATATAATTTGATTACATGTTAAAGCAACCTTACTCAACTGGATAGTTCAAATAAGAAATGCGACACAAGTTTTTTTCTCTTTTCCTTATCAGTGCAGACTGATGGGTCACTGTCCAAAAGCCAATGGAGATGGCTTTCATGCCACAGTGTGGAAATCTGAGGCCCTTTTGTGTTTTTCCTTTTATCTTGTTGTTCTGCTAGCCCTGGGGCATTATCTTCTTCCACAGGCCCTGTGTGGTTCACAGGTCCCATCAGGTCGGAAGGATCAGGAGAGATCTCAGCCTGCTTATGCCATTTAGAGTCACAGTGCAGACCAAGGCTTCCTTTACCAGGACGTACTACATCTCCATGAGGGAGATTGGAAAATTAGCATTTGTTCTGGATGGCTGAGTACTTAGGGAAACATTTTGTTTCTGTAGTACAAGTAGAGAAAGGTTTTTGGGAAAGCAACTAATAATCACTGTCCAATGTATTCCCTTAAACTATACTCTAACAATGTTTTTGTTGTTATTCACAATACTTGAACGAATATCCCTGCAGGTTATATGCATTTTCTTGGTGATCTTTTTTTTTTTTAATAATTTTCAATTTAATTTTATTTTTTTTCTTGTTTCAGAACTTTTGTTTGTTTATTTATTTATTTTTATGTCCAGCTCAGCCTGCCCTTAGGGCAGGGCTGGCACAGCATGTGGTGCCAGGGATTGAACTGCGGTCCCTGCAGCCTCCTAGGCTTTCCTAAGCAGACACTTTAGACCACTGAGCCATCCTGCCGGGCCTCTTTCTTGGTGATCTTAATGATCACCAAGACGTCCTGAATATTTAGCGGATGTCAGTTAGAATGTTCATGGTTTTACCTGCATATTCTTGGTGGAATGAAATGATTTAACATTTAGCAACTTTTCTTTATCTTCATTCAGGGATATGCCTGAGGAAGTCTAAATGTGGATGGCGCTAAGTGAAAGGGTGTTCAGTAATCTGGTCATGTTCACAGAGGTGATAGATTCTGAGCTGAGACTTAGACCAACGATTCTGTGACTTCAGAGTCCAAGACCCTAATGCCTACTTTTCTGTCATTTTGTAAGATAAACTACTAGAAAAAAAAAAAAATCTTACCATGAAGGTATTCCAAAAGAGTACCAGTTCAGATTGTCAAACCATGGTGCAGAAAGTAGGCATCCATATGTCCTTTTGTCAGGGTTCAATGGCCCTTTTTGATATTATTTATGAAATAAAAGCGAAGAACATAAAACCTACTTTTGTTTTACTTTTCATTTGTTTGATAAACAATATGGTTGCATGTTTATCATTTTAGTTTATTTTTGTTTGAATATGTTATAAATTGCTATTTGTACAAATGTTTTGCCTTCAATTATCTGAGGTGGCATGTTGCTACTTCATATAAATTGTTAGAACTCTTGAAGTAAATGTAGTTCAAGTTTCCCCTCTCCACTTGCTTGGATTTTTATGTACTTTATCAGATTCAGTGCTTATTGTACTTCATATATACTTTTAAGATAGTTTTGGTGATTTGTCACTCTGAAAATTCATTGTCCTTGAAAGTGAAAGACACATAGATTTTATGATGATTAACTTTTGTTTCACAGTATAATCCTAACTTTTAAAATGATAATCCTTTCCCTAAAATGTGGAAGACCAAAATAAAATATATTCTCTGAGTGAGATCTTTTATTTGCATGAACTGTTCTGCCTTTTGTTTAAAAACCTTTAGCTATTTTGATTTTTTTTTTTCAGTGTATCTTATTTCTTTCTCTTCCAAGACAAAGTAGATACCTCTGGTTTTAGTACCCATAAGCATAGGCATGATCCTAATTCAAGCTTGGTTTTTTAACTTTAATGAGAAAAGTGAGTAAGTACGACCTGTCTTGCCTGTATGTTTTCTTCTAGCCCTGCCACCCTACTTCCCACTCACATAATGTAGGTGTGGGATAGTTACATATATTTTAGAGACAGATATTTAAACTCTAGACATTTAAGAAAGTGGAGACATCTTCGAACTTCATGGTGAACTGATATCATAATTAGAATTCTTGCTGACTGCTCAGACCAAAAATAATGTTATATTTTAAAAAGTGTTTGATAAAAAACTATTTTTAGGGAAATGTGGATTACAAAAGAGTGAGATTAAGTTTTTATGTGTGGAAAGTTACAAATCTTAATAGCTTAAAGCTTCATTGTAGCTTAAGTATTGTTTTATTTTAACCTTGGCTACATTTTGTGTGTGTGTGGTGGGGACCGGTATTCGAACTCAGAACCTTGTACTTGCCATTCAGGCACTTGTGCAATGGAGCTATCTTCCCCAGCACCCCTGGGCTACATTTTTACGAATCTTCTGTTGTTATTCATTATTGATGTCAGAAACAAAGAGCAGTTTGTCTTAAAGGGTCATTTGAGAGCCTTCATAATGACACTGACCTTGGAGAAAAGGATCTAAAAGTCATCTACAGTTTAAGAAAATCGTTTTCAGTGAAATAGTAAAGATGGGTTCCTCCACATGCTCAGGCAAATCTCAAAGAATAGGAAATGTGGCTGAGCACCTTTCCTCTCCTTACTGCATTCCGCATTCACCCTGCCCATATGTGTAAGATGATAAGTTGTTCTGGGAAGGCCAGGATCCTCCCTGTCTGCAGCTTCTTTGAGTCCTCATTCTTGCCAAATGTCCTGAACTCTGAAGCTAGTCAAAGAGCTAGTCTGCATCTTTTCCTTATCAAACTTTCATTCCTTTATTATGACCACATTGAGAATCCTTCATTGATTATCAGATCAATGTAATTCATGCTGAAGACAAATAACCAAGTTTATGAGGTCATATACACATTTTAAAAAGAAGAGCAGGTTAGCATCAGTGATTCTGTAATTGGTTTGGTAGAAAGTACAATAGTTAAAAAATTGAAAAAAAAAACCCCACATAGTAAGAAATCTACCTTCTTAAATTAATAACTGTATAGTATTGTTAGTATATGTGCATTGTTACATAATAGAGCTTTTCATCTTGCATTTCTGAAACCCTACAATGATTGAATAGTAATTTTCACCATTTCTCTTCACCAAGCCCTGGAAATTACCATTCTTCTTTCTGAGAACTTGGCTAACACTTCATTATCTAACACGTCTTATAAATAAATTGTAAGTCAAAGATACAATATGGGGGCCCGGCGGGATGGCTCAGTGGTCTAAAGCGCCTGCTTGGGAAAGCTTGGGTGGCTTCAGGGACTGCGGTTCGATCCCAGGCACCACATGCTGTGCCAGTCCTGCCCTCAGGGCGGGCTAATCTGGCCATGCAAATGAGTGAATAAACAAACAAAGGTTATGAAACAGGAATAAAAATAATAAATAAAATAAAAAAACAAAGATACAATATGAATCATAAAACAAAAATTGTAATTGACAATATTCAGAAAATTAATTAAATATCAATTAATTAAATTAAATATTTCAAAACAATATTCCAAAATTCAAATCAAATCATGAGTCCAACTTAGAGGCCAGTCTTTTCTGTATATTTGTTTGAAGCTATAAAATGTTGATTTGTTTGTTTAAGAAATGATTGAAAGAGTATCACAAAATTATACAGTTGCCAAAACTAACTTAATTACCTTTCTTTCTTTCTTTCTTTCTTTCTTTCTTTCTTTCTTTCTTTCTTTCTTTCTTTCCTTTGCTGTATTTAAGACTGAATGTACAGGGTCTACAGGATCTTACTACATAGATCAGACTCACACGTGCTCCTGTTTTCAGCTCCCAAGGTCTGGGACTACAGGCATGCACCAGCATGCCCATTTTCACTTGCTGTCTAAGTGTGCTCTGGGGGAAGATCTGGCACGGCACAACGGGAATTGAATCCCCAACCCCGGTGCTATTTCTAAGCAGCTGCTTTCGTGTGCTGAGCTATCAAGTCAGCCTTAAAAGAAAACATTTTTTTGATTAATTAGTATATTTTAAATTTGGGCCGGGCGTGTTGGCTCACACCTGTAATCCCAGCACTCTGGAGGCTGAGGCAGGAGGATCGGTGCGAGTTCGAGACCAGCCTGGGCTACAAAAGTGAGCTCAAGGCTAGCCTGAACTGCATAGCGAGACCCTGTCTCAAAAAGACAAAAAAAATAAATAAATAAAATAAAAAAAAAAAAAAATTTGGTGAATGAAATATTTCACAAGCCAAATCAAAATTTATTTATAATTTTCTGGATTTTTTTAAGATAAGTTTCTAGAAACATCAGTTACTTGATCCTTGATGCTGTTTATTGAAATGATTTTCCTAGGATTAGCCTGTCATTAATACCCATCAGAGCATGAAAGATTCTTTTTTCCTCTTAATTTGTTAACCTTAATTTCTTTTCATCTATTAAAATCCAGTGTCATGAAATTGTAAATTTTTTTGTCTTTTTGAAACAGGGTCTCACTATGCAGTTGAGGCTTGTCTTGAGCTCACTTTTGTAGCCCAGGCTGGTCTCAAACTCGCACTAATCCTCCTGCCTCAGCCTCCCAAGTGCTGGGATTACAGGCGTGAGCCACCACACCTGGCTTGTAATTTCTTTATTTGGTTTATCTGTCCATTTCTAATATCTTTTTGAATGTTGACATTGAGGCAGAAACTACAGCAGTGCTTTCTGTATCTTTCAGATTCTGCAGCTATACATTACACAGTTGGAAAAGCATGAGATTTACTTTTTAATGTACAAGAAAGACAATAAAAGCTGACCATTACCTACCACAGATTCCCTGTTTGAATGTTGCATGCACTCACTCATTGTAGCACTGTGTGTTATGCATGAGGCTGGCTGCTAGGAACACAGAAAAACATGGGGCCCACAAGGCCTTTATCCTTGTGCACTTGGTACTATAGCAAGGCCAGTGACAACAGCAACACTTCCCTAGGGTTGGATCAAACATCTGTTCCTTTGTGGTTCAATATCACATAACATATTGTATGTCAGTTTTTTAAAATTAACTTGTCAAATAAAAAATCATGTTTTTTGTTTGTTTGTTTGTTTTCTGGAAGGCATGAATTAGGTAGGAATTCTGTCGTTAGAACTGATCCAGTGCAATATCATTTGTTCTGCTAAAGGCATTTTTATTGTTCATTCTATGAACAATGAAAAGATGGTAAAAGCACAGCCATTATGGAAAACAGTATGGAGGCTCCTCCAAAAATTAAAAATAGAACTACCATATAATGAAGCCAACTGTCTACTGGTATGAATCCAGGGAAATGAAATAAATATGCCAAAGAGACATCTGCCCCTCCTTGTTCGTTACAACACTGCTCAGAATAGTCAAGGAATGGAAACAACTTATGTGTTAATAACTGATGAATGAATAAAGAGAGTGCCTCGTGCAATGCCTATGCACAATGCAATGCCAGTCAGCCATATAGAGAAGGAAGCTTGTCATTTGCAAAATGTAGAGAGTTGAAAACCATTTTGTTTTTAAGTAAAATAAGACAGACACATAGAGGTAAGTCACATTGATGTATATCATGGAAAACTTGGTATCATGGTAAGTGAGAGTAGGAATGTATTTACTAGAGGCTGGACAGAGTATGGGGTAGAGAGAAGTGAGGAAAATTGATGTGTTAGTCAGTTTGCTCTCATGACTGGGACAAATACTGGACACACAAGTTTAGGGGAGGAAAATTTTATTTATCTCACAGTTACTGGAGGTTTCATAATTTAAAGCAGCCTGAATTACTTAGCAAGACCTCAAGACTCTAAGCTGCCATGTCCAGGATGATTTGTTCCATACCTGCAAAAGAGGCCACCAGGCCTGGGGGACAGGGGCTTCTGACAGCGTGTGCTACCAGTTTAATGGTCTGTGCCTTTCTTGGTCACGCCCCTTAAAACCCACCCTGGTCCTTTGGCCCCACCACTGGAGCTGAGTGCTTGACATCCCCATGATTAACATGAGGCTTTGGAGGGACAACTAGATACAAAATAACATTCTGCCCCTGGACCCACAAGTCTCATGTATATCCCTTTCTGCAGAAGGCATTTTAGTCCATTTCTAAGAGTTACCAAAGTCCCAGCAGTTTTAGCATTGCTGAAAAGCCCAAGTCCCAAGTTTCCTCTAAGTTCCAAAGCAAATTCTCAACTATGAGACCCTACACAAATGGAAAATGAAATACATCCAACATTAAAAGCAAGATGAACATTGCCATTCCAAAAGGTATACAAAGGGGGATACAAACCACTGGGTCGGTGGTAGTTGATACATTGTGTCAACTTGAGGAAGCTTGGCTGGATGAGCTCTGTTGGTTCCAGGCTGTGGGGGCCCCATCCTGCAAGATGTAGAGGGCTCACCCTGGGATGTGATTGGTTCCAGCCTAGGGCCAGACAGGCCACCCCAGAGTGACTTAGCACAAAAAGTGTATAAAAGAGTTCAGGAAGACTTTGAACAGAGGAGCCCAGCCCAGCCTTGACCTGGCTGCTTCCTGCCTGGTCGAGCCCTGCCCCACTTCCTTGGAGAAGTCCTCATCTTTGGAGCAGCTTGATCTTCACAGCCACACCACTTTGGAGGAGCTCTATACCAGCACAGAATTTGGAAGAGAGGCTTGATGGATGCCACAGCTGTTGTTCCTCCTCCTCTGTTCTTCATTGTTTTCTGCCCTCTTAGAGCCAGTGGAGTATGAACTGAAACCTCCACAAACTTTGAGCTAAATAAACCTTTCCATCCTTCATTTTGAGTGTCAGATATTTGTCTCAGCAATGAGTAAAAAGTAACTAAGACAGAATTTCGTACCAGGAGTGGGGTCCTTGCTGTGGCTATACCTGATAATGTGGATTACAAGCTTTTGGGAATGGCTTATGGGAAAAGATAGAGAAGTACATATGTTATGTGTCTGTTCTACCACCAAGGTACACCCAGACTGATGATTTTAGGTGATAATAATTACTAAAATAATTATTTTGAGGTTTAATGTTTTGATTTCTAATTTGAATATAAATTAAGACAAAGTTTTGTCAACATTTTTGAGAAGCAGAAAATATGCTTTAATTCCTTAATGGTAAAATAGGCCTTACACTGGAAGATGCTCAGTTTATTTTGTCCATTTTGACTTGAAAGGGTAACTTTCAGGATTTCTAGGAATAGCTTCTATAACTTTTAAATTGCATTTGATCTCTAAAAACAATGACATCTTGACACTAGGTGCAAAACATTTTCTTTGTTATTCTAAAATTTATGAAAGTGGGATACAATGCCTCTAGGATTCCTTGTAAAACAGCATGAAATACTGTTAAATTGAATTTTTAAAACTTAATAGCTAAGTTTGTCTGATTTACATTTGTATTTATCACATATTTTTGCCCACCAACTATATATCATATAATACTAGAGAATAAACCTTGAGAAGTGAATGTTATATAACCTTTCAGGGCTTCATATTCTAGGAATATTCTGTTCTATAATTTTCAAGCAGTTTGCATTGTTCAGTAATTTACCAAGACAAATAATAGAGTAAAGATTCTTGTTTTTTTTTGTTTGTTTGTTTTGTTTTGTTTTTTGTCTTTTTGAGACAGGGTGTCATGCAGTTCAGGTTGGTCTTGAGCTCACTTTTGAAGCCCAGGCTGGTCTCAAACTCACACCAATCCTCCTGCCTCAGCCTCCCAAGTGCTGGAATTGCAGGTGTGTGTCACCATGCCTGGCTAAAGCTTCATTTTTTACGTTTCAATTTTTTTTGAAATTTTAAGGGAATAAAAAGTAGTAAAAATTGTAAAAACATACCAAGTTTCACAAAGTAAGATAATATGAATTTAACAATGGAATTAAGAATTCCAATTAACAAAGGAATTTGACAATATAACAATATTCAATAAAACAATGTTCTATTGAATATACAGTATGCAGCGTTATATTGTGTATTGTTATATGTTGTGTTCAAATTAATTGTTCAGATTAACAGATATAAGCATGCAAAATTAGTTAAGAGATTATAAAACATTAAAAAGGAGACAGAGAGAATAAAAATTAAGCATTATCTACTCCATTCAATAGACCAGCAGAAATCAGAAGTACAATTGTCAAAGCTATTCTGTGTATATATGTATATATATTTCTTTTTCCTTCCTTTCTCCCTTCCTTCCTTCCTTTCTTTCTTTCTTTCTTTCTTTCTTTCTTTTTTTCTTCCTCCTTTCCCTCATCCCAGTTGTTCCTTCCTTTTGAAGTTCCCTTCCTTTTCACAGTGCTTATTGTGCATTTCAGATTTTATTTGTTCTTTCAGGTTCTGACACTTGGGAAACTACAATGATTACACATGTAGGGCTGACTTATTTTACTTATGAGTATGGTCTATAGTTAATCCATTTAACTATAAAAGCCTTGAGTTTATCTTTTTTTATAGCTGAGTTATAATATTCCATTGCATAAAAATACCACATCGTTTTTATCTATTCCTCAGTTACTTGGCATTTGGGTTGTTTTCAGGATTTAAGAAATCAACAACAGAGTAAAATGAAAACCTACAAATAGGGAAAATTATTTAGCCAACTGTCCCTCAGACAAAATGGTTCTAGCTAAAACATACACAGAATTAAAATAAAAAATCAGGCTTCCCAAATTAAAAAAAAATCAATAAATGGTTACCTGACATGAATATATACTTCTCAGAAGAAAAAAATATAAATGGCAAATACATGAAAAAATGTCCAACATCATTGGTCATTGAAATAAAAGTTAAAACAACACTGATATTCCCTCTTACCCCACAAGGAATGGTTATCATCAAGAAGTCATCCAAAGCTGGAGGAGCTGTGGGAAAAAAGGAACCCTTCTTCACTGTTAGTGGGAGTGTAGACTGATAAAACCACTGTGAAAATCAGTGTGGAGATTCCTCAAAAAATTAGGTTTAGAAGTCCTTTCCCCTTCTGAGTATTTTTCCAGAAGAACTGAAAACATCATATCACAGTGATATCTGTGTACCCATGTTTACAGCAATGTAATTTGTCATAACTCAGTCTTGAAAACAAAAACAACTTTTTATATTAGCACTATTTTAACGGACACCAAGCTCCACTCTTCAATTATATAGAAAAATAACATTAAGTAAACTACAATATTTTAGTTCTTAGATACACAAATTAAAGGTAGATTCTTGACTTTGACAGATTCAAAATAAACAATTTCACTTTTGCTCTCTATGCAGGTTGTTTAAAGATCTTTTAATTGAACCATAATTATGTAGACTTATTCCTTTAAAATTCCTCATGCTGTTTCACTGCTTTGAAATATGCTTTAAAAAATAATTATACTTTCAACGTTAATTTAACTAAAGGAATCATTCGTGATTTTAGGGGGAATCATTTTGCGTTTTTGTGGGGAAGTTGGTTTTGTTTGTCATTGTTGTTTTCGAGATAGAGTCTCAAGCATAGGTAATTGATAGGATGTTGAAGCAGACTTTTCTCTGGCCTTGGGATTACTAACATCAGTCCTGGGTGAAGACATAGGTTCCTAACAATTTGGTGTTCCATAGAAAATCACCAACATTTATTGGAAGCACAGCTTCCCCTGACTTGTGTGGTAGTTTAAGTGCTCCCCAGAGGATCTCTGCCTTTTATGATGCATATGGGAAAGAGTCCCTCTCTCCACTGCCCCTCCCCTTCCTGTGACAAAGCCCTATGGATTTGAGGTTGGAGGATAGAGCTATTCAGAAATACCTGAAATTTCTTTAGGAAGTAGAAATTGACTTCCAATAGATTATTTAAATAGTGCTTTAAGTTAACATGAAAATGCATGTGTGCAGGCATATACACAAATGGTGGATATTTGGGCTGTAAAAAATATGAAGGAAAAATGAAGGACTTATGATCTGAATTCAAATTTAGACCTATTTTGGAAATATACTACTTTTTCATGTCTATGTTTTAAGTAAATCTGTAAACATTTCTGCCATAGAACTCCTAATCCTGTTACTGATTCCTCTCCCTTTTGCCCACCTGCCCTGTCACCTCCTTGTACCATTTTGCCAGACCTTGACTGTAAATTGCAAAAGATACTGACTGTAGTTAGCATGTGATTCTTTCAGTTGCCTCCACTACACAGACTGCTAAAGGACCCTGACACCATGAAATCTTGCTTTCAAATGGAAGCTGTGGTTCATTGTATGTGTCCTCCCTATAATCTGTAAGAAGTACTTTTTTTTTTCTAAAGTGGGAAAACAATTTTATTTATGAGTCAACAATTTTAGAATTTAGCCTGTGATAACAGTTTTTAGAAAGCTTTTCTCTGTTTATTTTGAAAGTTGAAGTAGGTAATTATTTTTAAGACTAGAGAGAATTTATGGAGAGAAAGAAAGCTCCTGTCTAAGGACAGACACTGGTGCAAAATCCTTTTTAAAAAAAATTCATTTAATGGAGTAGGAATAGGACATGTTACCTACTGAGAAGGATAGTTAAGAGTTACATAGAACTTCTGTTGAGAAACTATGCAGGCAAGAAAACAAGTATTTCAGGAAAACAAGTATTTCAGGAAAAGTACCAACCAGTCTAGCCTTCTGTATGCTGTTAAATTATCTTTCAAAAGGAAGAGATAAACTGAGTGAAGTGGTACACACTGCTAATCCCAGAACTCCAAGAGGTTGACGTAGGAGTGTCACAAGTTCAAGCCTGGTCTGGGCAATTTAGAGACATCAAGACCTTGTCTCAAAAATATATAGATAGATAGATAGATAGATAGATAGATAGATAGATAGATAGATAGATAGATAGATAAAATTCATTTAACTAGTCCATGTTCACAGTATGAAATTATTATAGTCATCATGGGGAGTGGGTACATGTAAAAGACATAGCTTAATTCTTTCTGCTTCTTCCCTTCTTCCCCTTTTCTTCTTTGTCTCTAGGTCTCCTCATTTGCAAGAGATCTGTATACTGGCACTATGTTCTGTCTTTAATTTTGTCCTTTGAATTACTTATACATTGGGTATCTCACATAAGAGAAACCATGAGATATTTAAGGGTGTGGATCCTACTTATTTCACTTGATGTTACCCACTACAGGTGCATTTATTTTCAGCAAATAACTCAATCTGCCCTCGCTTAGGGGTAGAACTCAATAGTGTATAAGTACATTTTCTTTATCCACTCCTCTGTTGATGGACATACAACAAAGGCAGTTATTCCAAGGCAGCAAAGTGTATGGTTGAATAAAGATTACATTAGCAATGCAAGGAATATTTCTTGTCTTCTAAATCTTTGAAATCAAACTATGAAATTCAGACTTCTGAAAATATTAATAATTGCTTTCTAGTATCCAAAATCTTTATTTTATTTTTGTTTAGGTAACAAGTTGGATTTTTGTTTTGGTTTGGTTTGGTTTGGTTTGGTTTTGGTTTGCTGTAGCCCAAGATAGTCTTTAATTCATTATATAGCCCAGGCTTACCTCAAATTCACAGCAATTCCCCCGCTTCAGCCTCCGAAGTCCTGGGGTTACAGGTGTGCACCACCACACCCACCTCAGTGACAAGTTCTATGGAGAGTGCTCTTTATAATTCACCATAGGCTGATGAAAGGAATTGCTATTATATTTTGTCCATTTTGTGCTGAGAGATGACTCAGTACTTCGGAGCCAATGTCATAAAACAGCCTTCTGTAAATCAAGTTAATCTTCATGCTTTATACAGAATTGTAATTAAGTTAAAGATTGCCATTGTTTACTAGATATCTGACTTGGCGTTGCAGTTTTTGGAAAACAAGAGTTTCTTTAAAGGGTTTCTGGTGATTGGGTTTCAAAAATGGCTTTATTGGAGCATAGAAAATGGAAGTAAGGTTTTTTGGGTTTGTTTTTTTTTTTTTTTTTTTTGTCTTTTTGAGAGAGGGTCTCACTATGCAGTTCAGGCTGGCCTTGAGCTCACTTTTGTAGCCCAGGCTGGTCTCGAACTTGCACTGATCCTCCTGCCTCAGCCTCCCGAGTGCTGGGATTACAGGCGTGCACCACCACGCCCCGCACATTGGAAGTAAGGTTTGCAGCCAATGGCAAAGAATGTTGAAGACATGCAGCAGCTCATCATCCTCTGGGGGATGCAGTGATTTGCTCAATTTTCATTTCCTAGTATCAATAAAAGAGTCAAGGGCCAGCAAATAGCTCAGTGTATTGAAGCATCTGCTTAGGCAGATGCAGCAGCCAGGGTTTGATCCTCCGTGTGCAGTGCTGGCCACGCCCCAAGGATGTGCTTGGAGAGCCACTGAGACTGGGCGTGGTGGTGTGCACTTGTAACCCTTGATCACTATGTCCAATCTACCTATACCCTGCAGACCCTGTAGACCCTTACTAAAAAATACAAAATAAATAATAAAAGTCAATTTTAAGGTTTTTCTCATTTTTAAAAAATTTATTTTATGTAGGGTCTCACTAACAGCTTAGACTCATGGTGATCCTCCTGACTTTAGCCTCCACACTGGGATTACAGGCATGCACTACCACAGCAGGACTAGGTAGGTGGCTGGCTCAGCACTCCCAGGGCTGGGGCCAGCCTGGCATGTGGTGCCAGGGATTGAACTCCAGTCCTGTGCCTGCCTAAGAAGGCACTTAGTCTGCTGAGCTATTTTGTCAGCCCTTTTCTCATGTCATTAAAAAGTATAAGAACCATATTTTGGCAGATAAACTTGGGTTTTATTTAATATGCATGTGGAGTAATAAGTTATTATGTTTTAAAGATAAAGTTTTTACATAATGGAAAATTTCTGTTATATCATGCCTGCAGAAAGAGCCCTTGCACCTGCCCCAGAATGTTCCCTTTTAGTACTTTGATAAAGGAATGGAATCAAAAGCTGAAACATCTGTTATGGTGAATATTTCATTTAAGTGTCTTTTATATAAATAAACATTAATCATGAGGTGATATTTCATCAATGATAACATCTATTTAAAGTATGATGAAATAAAGGATGATATAAATTATTTTACTTACATGTAACTTATAGTAAAGAACTGGAATAATAATAGGTTACCATTATTAAATATGTAGTGACAGCTCTAGAAATTATTTTTCCTGTTCTTGTTGATACAAGATCTTGCTCCTTAGTTCAGACTCATAGCAATCCTCCTACCTCAGCCTCCACAGTTCTGGTGAGGATTATAGGTGTGCACTGCCATGCCTGGTTTTTTGGCTGGCATGGCATGTGGTACCAGGGATTGAACTTGGGACCCATGCTTGCCAGGCAGGTGCTTAGGCCACCAAACTATCTCCCCAGCCCCTGAATTTTTGATGACTTATTATTCAGTGATCATTTAGTAATATACAGTAAAGAATTATCTCCATATTTGTCTAAATTTTCACATGATGTAATTTAATTATGGGCTTCTTGAAACATTAAAATGACTGGACAGTAACCTCAGTTTATTCATGATTTAAAGTATTCATCTATACATGCAAAATCTAAAGAAAAGCCCAAAGTCAAAAGCCATTCAAATGGGTTGGGAGACAGCGTAGCAGCCCAGTTCCTGCCTGGCAATTGTGAGGTCCTGTGTTTGAGTTCCAGTACAAAAGAAAGTTACTCAAAATCCTATAAATTGGAATATTTTAGTAATATATTTTATAACTTGTATATGTATACTAGATTTTGAACTTGAATATTTGACAGATAAAATCAGTAAACACTAGTGAAATATGTACTTTAACAATATTGTCAGTTCAGATTATTTACATAGGGTTCTATTTTTCAAATGAAAATAAAACAAAATAACCAGATGATCCTGATTTAGGCTGATTTGGCTGCAGATGTGTCCATCCAGTTGCATGATGATAACCAAAGCTAGGCATCCTTTGTGTTTGGACCAGAAAGAAGTGCAATGGTGGATAAGAAGACCAGAGATCCACACCTTGGACCTGTGGAGCTCTAACCAAGTGTGTCAGCTGTCACTAACCAAATGTAGGGGAAGAGGCCAGTATGTGTTATATTGAGAATCATTGGCTTATGGTCTAGTTATGGATACCTCTTTTGGGAACTCTAGAGAACTATATTATTGGTGGTCGGCAGTCCTAGTCTAACCAAAGAAGCACAAGTTCATGTTATATACCTGTGTGCAACTGCTTATCTGTTCAGCTACTCCTAGGGCAGCTCAGTTTGTGTGTTGTAAGTAACAGATCTTACCACAGGTATGGTCGGGTCCTTTGCAAAAGAATATGAGCTGCATAGCATTTGTATCAACAAGAACAGAAAAAATAACTTGTATGTCTTAGCTTTTCTTTGGCTTTTTTTTCTTTCATTTTAGAATGCTGGTGTAGGCAGCATTCATGTTTCCTTTTGTCTTTGTATATGTCAGATTCTCTTTAACCCAGTCTTTTTTTTTTTTTTTTTTTTTTTTTTTTTTTTTTTTTTTTTTTTTTTTTTTTTTTTTTTTTTTTTTTTTTTTTTTTTTTTTTTTGGACTTTTTGAGGCAGGGTCTCACTATGCAGTTCAGGCTGGCCTTGAGCTCACTTTTGTAGCCCAGGCTGGTGGCTGGTCTCAAACTTGCACCAATCCTACTGCCTCAGTGTCCCAAGTGCTGGGATTACAGGTGTGAGCCACCACACCCAGCTTTAACCCAGTCTTATAGGGAGTCTTCAGACTCCTAGTCTAGCCTTACATGTCCTCTCCTCCAGAGTATAGTTGTGTTCCTTCTGTAATAATGTTCTTTTAATGCTCAGCACCATTTAATTGTAAATAACCACACTTTAGGTAAACACCCCTTACAAACTGGAAACATGAATAGACATTTACATAGTTCATTGAATAACTATTTTGAAACAAAACATGTTCCTAGCAAGCACATTTCAGGACAGGATAGTATTATATGTGATGCTAGTAATAGTGTTTTTTATCTTTTGGAAATAAGTGTAAAATTCTCTTGGATAAGAATTTTATAAATGTGCATACAAAGAAAATTGGGTTGAGACACGTAATAAAATCTATACTGTAGATTTTTCATGGAATATTCATTGACATCTAAAGATTTATCCCACTAGTAATTTCAATAACTATACCAAAGATAACAATATGCAATATAACCACCATTGTGACTTCTTATCATCTTGTTTTGAAATTGTTATTAATTTTTTAAAAATGTTCATTCTCCTTTTTAAAAAGGTTAAAAAAGATCTTAAAGGATATTTGGCAGATAGACTTGGTTAGATGGTTAGGCTCCAGTGCTGTGATGTCTTTCATTTTCTGTGTTTAGGATGTGTATTAATGTTATTTTTAAATCCTTTTTCTCTTTTGCTTTCATACTAATTTTTGTTACTCTTTATATCTTACCTTGAGATTTAAGCATAGCAGAGGAAAATGAGTTATGCAAATGAAAACAGTAATGTTAATACAATTCTGCATGTCAGACGTGAAGCACTTATAGCTGCACTCCTGTATCCTGGTCCCTGGATGCCAAAAGCATGTGCATGGTAGATGCTGATACCTAAAACTCCGCCATGAACAAGTCTGCCTTGCATTGTCAACATCCTGTAGGAAAACCCAGCATCGGATGGACTTACCCAGTTCCACCCATGTCAAATGCATATCTTCCATATTTTGTTGTATTCCCATTAAATAAGAGGAGTTTATCAAGAAAGCCTAGATATTCAAGCCAAGAACCCAAGGAAAAAATAATCAATGAAGCCAAAGCAACCCAAGCACAAATAAAGGAACTTAGAAAAGACTGAGTAACTGCAGGAAGAGGCAGGAAATCTTGTAAAATTAATCAGTGTATAGGGAGAAAAATAAGCTTGCATTCATCGTAAAAGGACAAAGCATGGGGCTGAAGAGACAGCTCAGTGGTCTAAAGCACCTGCTTAGGCTAGGCTAGACAGGTGCAGGGGATTGTGGTTCAGTCCCCAGCACCACATGCTGTACTGACCCTGCGCTCAAGGGGGTGGGGGGAATGAGCTGGGAAAAAAAAAAAAAAAAAAGAATAAATACTTCTAAGTGGTGTAAGAAGATCAAAAAAGAGCTCTTCAACTTTTTTAAATGATTTAAAAAAGAAGATGGTACTTCATGTCTGTAACCTGACATTTGTGAGGCTGAAGCATGAGGATTGCAGGGAGTTTGAGGCCAGCCTAGGCCACATAGCAAGACCTTGCCTCAGAAAACCCAAAGAAACAAAGAGTTAAGTTGAAAATATTTCTGAAAGTAGAAGTAAATTCTAAAGATGTGGCTACTAAGAGTGAGACTATAATGAAAAATAGATGATTGTTCCTGAAAATCTAATATTTGTCTATTTGAAAAAAGGAATAATACAAACAAAGCTAAGGAAATTATAAAAGAAATATCAATCAGAGTAGGATGGAGAGTGGTGGGGCAAACTGATCAGCTTAGACATAATTACATAATTATAGTTAGAAGGAGTGAATCCTGGCATTCGGTGGCACAGTAGGGTGGGCTGTAGTTAATGACACATTAGTGTCTCAGACTTCAAAATAGAGTACAGAATTTTAAATGTTCTGTAGAAGGTTAAATGTTTAAGGTAATATCTCCACTAACTATCCCAGTTTGGTCATCCCACAACATATACATGTATTGAAACATCATGGTTTACCCCATATGTATAGTTAAAATAACATAAAACTTAAATAATAACTGTCAAGAAAATGCCCTCATTGTGAACAACGTGAACCTTTACATGGGAAGACTGAGGGCCAGCCAGATAGCACACTGGATTAAAGTTCCTGCTTAGGCAGATGCAGGGACCTGGGATTTGATCCCTGGCTTGCTATGTCAGCCCTGCCCCCTGGGCACACTGAGAAGAGGACTGAGACTGGGCGTGGTGGCATGTACCTGTAATCCCAGCGCTTAGGAGCCTGAAAACAGGATCACTACGAGTCTGATCTGTGTAGTGAGATCCTGGAGACTCTGGACTAAATACCAAAAAAAAAAAAAAAAATGTTTTAAATTGGAAGCCTGAGTAGATGCAGTAGATCAGTGATAAAAGATTCAAAGCAAAATCGTATCATTGTGAAAATCCAAAACAAAGAAATGAAAGAAATTGTTCTAGTAATTGAGAGGAAAATTAGTAATTAGCAAAGAAGAAAATGAACCAAATAAATAACATTAACTGAAAGGAAAAGAAAACAATGATGAGAAATTATCACTAGTTGGTTGTGCAGTCATCACTTTTTACCTAATAATGTTGAATATTTTCAAAATATGATTTCCTTATTGGAGATTTGGACAGAAAGGAGCCATTTAATTTACATGGTAAATACATATAAAAGCAAAGAGATAATATCTTAACTATCTAAAACTCATATGTCATGAAATTAAAATGAAAGTATTTTGTAGAGTTAAATGATAGAAAAGATGGCCCAGAGAGTTGAGCGTTATGGCCTGTGGGAAGAGGATGAGAGAGTGGCACTGGGGCAAGCTGTTTGTCATTGCTAGTACTGCGATAGGACTCAAAATTTTAGTTATATGCATATTATTCAATAAAACAAATAAATATTTTAAATGGAAAGGAAGTTTATAGAATAGATAATAAAAGAGGCTGTCATCTTCTTTCCAGCCCCATTTCCTGGTGACCACCCTGCCTCAGCTTTTCTGCCCTCTGTGGTATTCTTCGGCCACCTCAGGTTCCATCCTGTCCTTGGGGCTCTGCGCCAGTGCCAGGGCTGCTTTCTCTCCAGTATCTTTGGCATCTTTAGCTTTACTCATGAATTGCTTTGATGTCTTCGTTTGGATGTTGCCTATTCAGCAAGGCCTCCCTTGGGAACCAAGGCTACAGTTGCCAAGCCTCCCAGGTACCCCATGTAAAACTGCATTTGCTTTTTCATCTACCTTGTTCTGCTCTAATACTTTTCTCAGTACTTCCTATCACCACCTTACGTACTCTGCAATGAACTGAATTTTTGTTCTTTCCCCCTTTGCTACAGCATGAATTCTGCAAAGTCAGGATGTGCATCTGCATGGTTGAGTTTTCACTTGTGTATCTTGATGTCTACATGCATGAACAACTTTTCATTTTAATAAATGATACATAATTTTAATAATTTCTTTAATAGTAAGTGACATGCAGTAAGTAAGCATATGTATTGGTTGAATGAAGAAAGGAAAAATAAAGGGAAAGAAATGAAAGAAAAAGAAAGAAAGAAAGAAAGAAAGAAAGAAAGAAAGAAAGAAAGAAAGAAAGAAAGAAAGAAAGAAAGAAAGAAAGAAAGGTAGATAGTTGTGATCCAAATCCTGGCACCCTGGGCACAGAATGGCCCCTTGTATTTGATGGCTTGTCTGGAGTCTGGGTCTAGGCATGATAAGTGAAGAGAGGTGATTAGATTTGAAACAGGTATTGAGCATACACCTGATATAACGGTAGGAAAATGCAAGTCTAAGATTGATGAAAGATTCAATAACACACTTATCAATAGTTTTTTATTCAGCACTTCCATTCCATTCCTATTGATGAAATTTTAGTACCATCTTTCAATATTTCTCTAATAATAATGTTGAATAGTTTCAAAATATGGCATCCATATTGAAAATTTGGAGAGAGGCAGTAATTTAATTCACAACATATGTAGGCATTAAAAT
This sequence comes from Myocastor coypus, assembly GCA_004027025.1. Classification (NCBI taxonomy): domain Eukaryota; kingdom Metazoa; phylum Chordata; class Mammalia; order Rodentia; family Myocastoridae; genus Myocastor; species Myocastor coypus. The sequence goes on along the minus strand of PVJA010000133.1, from coordinate 131,249 downwards.
TATGAGGCAGAGCCAGGCGTGGTGGCGCACACCTGTAATCCCAGCACTTGGGAGGCTGAGGCACGAGGACTGGTGTGAGTTCGAGACCAGCCTGGACTACTAAAGTGAGCTGAAGGCCAGCCTGAACTGCATAGTGAGACCCTGTCTCAAAGAAAGACAAAATAAATAAATAAATAAATAAATAAATAAATAAATAAATAAAAACATGAGGTAATATTACTTAAATGCATATATCAAGAAAGCATAGAATTGCCATGCTTCTCCCAGCCCCAGGGTGCATGGAGATAGAATTGAGACTGAGTGTGGCAGCACATGCCAGTAATCCCAGCTCTTGGGAGGCTGTAAACAGGTGGATCACTCTTAGTTCGATCTAGTAGTGAGACCCTGAACAGCCTGTAGACCTTTGCCTAAAACACACACACACACAAGAAAAAGCATAGAAAGAAAGCGTCGTGTTTGCTTTTCTTATTACTGTTTTAATTGTTTCAAATTTTATTTTAAAAAGAATAAAAATAATAAAAATAATAATTAAAGGCTAACTGGGTAACTCAGTAAAATTTTTCTCAAAAGTATTGAAGATGGACTGGCGAGATAGCTCATCAGATGAAGCATCTGCTTAGGCAAGCACAGGGATCCAGGTTAAATCCCTAGTAACGCATGTGGCACTCAACCATGTGCCCCCTCGGTGTGCTGAGTGGGCCAGTGAGTCTGGGTATGGTGGCTCACACCTGTAATCCCAGTGCTGGAGAGGCTAGAAACAGTAGGATCACTATGAGTCTGAGCTGTGTAATGAGACCCTATACCAACCACTATATATATATATATATATATATATATATATATATATATATATGACTTACTTTAGACACTTAATTGTTTTAAGTAAGTATTTTGCTGAGTTAACCAGGCCTTCAGCCTGTGATCTCCCTGCCATAGCCTGCTGAGTAGATGGGCTATAAGCACACCCCACTGCACTCTGCTTCACTTTTAAAAAATATGTTCATCAATAGACAAACTTGCATGCATTAATCATGTACTGTGTGATATTTTGAAGTACTGTAGGACTGCCTAGTCTAGCTATGTATTGTCTCACATAGTTATCTTTGTGTAATGAATGTGCAGTGATAAGCTCCATAGATTGAAGCTTTAAGAATGAAATATTTATGTTTTTACTTCATATGTTTTCAAATGCTGACGGCAGTTTAATTGGATTATGTAGTAATCAACTTACTAACAGAATAAGCTTTTTTTCTTGCACTAACAATGTTAATAACTAATTAGCAGACTTTGTGGTTTTTTATCTTCACTGAGTTTTTTTTTAATGTATTTAGGACAGGGTCTACAGGGCCTCACTAGGTAGATCTGACTTGCAGTGGTCCACCTGTGTTCAGCTTCCCAAGCTCTGGGATTACAGAAGCACATCACCACGCCCAATCTCTGTCACTGTCTCAGTGCACCCCCAGGACAGGGTGAGCACCGTACACTGGGGATCAAACCCCAGCTGCTGCACCCTGCTGAAGCAGGCTCTTCCATTCACTGAGCTGTCAGGCCAGCTCTGGTTTTCTTTTATATTAATTAAAAAATTCCTATTTTGAATACATTTCAAGTAATCCTTCATGCCTGCACTCAGAGTCATGCTTCAAGCAGATATGGGCATCCGCTCTCTGTTATCACTGGCTGTTAAATTTCTTTTCTAGTCTTTCATTTCTCTTTTCTGAAATGTAGATAGGTGTCTGTAAAAGTTCAGCCTCTCCCCTGCCAAGGCCTGCTTAGGAAAATTTTCGAAAGGAAAGGAAAAAGTTGCACAAGCAACCCCATTGTCTAATAATTTGCAATGTAAATTTATCCAACTCCCCTCAAGGAATAATTGTAGCTCTCAGAGCTAGTATATCCACAGAAGAAAAGGATCGTGCATTGGGGGCCTTTTAGTTTTCCATGCAGATATATGAAATGCCTTTTATTTAATAAACTATACAGTATGGCACGGTGTTATTCAACAGTATAGATACCTGTGTAAGGGCATTTATTTCCATTGCAAATCTCCAGAGAAAAAAATTTAATTAAGTTTATACTTATGAGTTACTAATAAAAAGTAGAACTATTTTGAAAATTAGAATTATACTCAAAATAGAAAATTATGGTGAAGTATTTTCCAGTAATATGAAAACTACAATGTTGTTTTATTCATGAGGGGATAATACATAATTGAAGATCTGAATAATTGAACAGAAGGAAATATTAGAATTCAATGAAGTCTAGTAAATCCTGGAGGGAGATTGACTTAAATTTCATGTATTTATTTTTAACTGTAATCATTTTAGATGAAAATAATGACAAAAGCAGAATTAGCTGTTGATTTTTTCAATATTATTTTCCTGTCCACCACTTTTTGATAACCACTAACTACCAGAACCACAAACTTAGATATGTTGATGAAGTTGGTCATGTGCATACCTCTGCCTTGTTTTCATTCTGTGTTTAATGACCTTTTCCATTCAGTTTTGTGTTATCTATTGAACCCCTGTTCTGCTAGAGAGGACTGAACAAATCATTGGTTTGCACTCTCAAGCAAATCCCAAGACAGAAGGGAGACAGATGGAATACCTTTGTCAGAGGCTGACTGCAACCACAGAAAAGAGATAGGAACTAGAGAAGCTCAGTGTCCTTGGCCACGGGTGGGGAGTACATCTTAAGAGAGTGATGCCTGGTTGTGTCATAAAGCCTAACAAGCACAGTCAACAACGTGGGAGAGATTAAAGCTCAAGAAATCCTAAAGGAGATAGGAGGTAGGGAAGGAACAGAGACACTTGTCTCTGGGAGAGACAAAGGAAAGAGGTCAATGAGCAAATACAAGGGCTCCAAGTGTAGATTTCAGTGCAATGGCTTCTTTTTCTTAGTGACAGTAAGGTGCTGAATCTGCTTCAACTCCTACAGGGAGAGATTTGGAACATTCACTGCTCTCTAGAGGAACTGAGAGGAGTAAGAAGTTATAAGTGATAAATACTTCTCTGAAAAAGTTAAAATATATCCTGTACATATGCCAACTCCCCATGGTGTATGTAGTTATTATGTACTACAGACATGTATGAATAAAAACCAAAATTTGAAAGAAAAAATGAGCTATTCCTCTGAGATTATGCACTTTTCATTCCAAGTTTGTTCATTTGATGAATATTTATTGGGCACCTACTGTGTGCCCACATTAAGTGCTGATTTTACAGTGGGGAACAAGAGGAACATTTTTGAATTCTCCAAGAACTTTGCACCTAGTACAGTAAGCAAGGCATCACATTCTCCTACGTTGGTCACCGCAGAAAAGACTGTATGCATCAGAGAAGTGCACGTAAGGTACCAGGTGAAGGCTGAGCAGAGCTGAAGTTGGACAGAGAGGTCAGGAAGGGAGCAAGCACCGATAACCAGCCTAAGCAAGGCTGAGCAAGGGGCTGGTGCAGAAGGAGCTTGAGAAGAGGGAGCCTCCCCAGCCATGTGACCCCGGTGCCTCTGGTGGGTCACAAGTGTATCTAAGATTCATCTGCATAACATTTTGGAGCTACTCTAGGGCACTGAAAAAATTATTTGACTCTCATGCCAGGCATGGTGGTGCACACCTATAAACCAGTGCTTAGGAAAGTAAGGCAGGTTCGCCATGAATTTGGGGCCAGCCTGGGCTGGATAGTCAGTTGATGTAGCTTGAACTACATAGACAGACACTGCCTCGCTCCCATGGCCATGATATGCAGTAGACTGTGAAGCTCTGCTTCTGGGAAACTGACCTGTGGAAGGCTTCATCTCTCACACCGTCAAGGTCATGGAGTAGATGAGGAATCTGTTTTGGTTAACTTGACATTTCCGCATTTGAGGCCATTTAATTCATTTAGCAAATATGCAACTGATAAGATGATGCTTTTTTAACTTGTGCTAATTTAATACATGTTATAAGTTATCATTCAGGTGGTCTGGAAGATAAGAGTTTTATTTGGAAATATTTTTTTAATGAAGGGATTGGAAAAATTATTTTCTCTAAGACAATATCCATCAGGGAAAACTTCCTCTCATTTTTGTTTTATTGACTATTATCAGTATAATAGAATAGGATTAAGTGACACTTCAAGTTATATTCAGACAAAAGATTTCTCAACTTATTTACACATACAAATTAAATAGAGTTCAGGTGTCAGAGAGATAGCTTGTTGGTCTACGTGCCTGCCTGGCAGGTGCAAGGACCCAGGCTCTGTCCCAGGTATCACATGCCATGCCAGCCTGGGAACTCCAGGAAAGCCATGGTGGCCACCTAAACTGCCACAATTCCAGTGCTGGGGAGGCTGAGACAGGAGAATCACTGTGAGTCTGAGCTGCATAGCAAGACTTTGTATCAAGTAAATAAATCTACAAAAATTCGTGAAATAATTCATAAAGTTCAGGAAAAACTAATTCAATTTAGTTGTTGGAGAAAAGTAGAAGTATGGCCTGGAATTATCCAGCCATACAGTCTATATTCATTTTCATTGTACATTTATCTTCTTTGTCTCTTCATACAATCGTGCTTTAGGGAAATAAAAGGATGGTCTTGTCTTTGTTACTTACGGGCTTCATTCCTTGGTGAAATTATGTTTACTTCTACTTTAAATCAGTGCTTTATGGTTGCCTGGTATTTTCTGGATTTCTAAAGCATTTCCTTTTTTATGTGTGTAGAATATTTTAGTATTTTTCTGATAGTAATTTTTAGGACAAGGGCACCTACCTAATACACCAATGTAGCTTCATTCATGGAACAGTTGCCAGTACTCTCACTGTTTATGCCCCTGTGCAGACTTCTGGAGACATGGGGGGAGTGAAGGGTGCCTGAGTGAGTGTCCATGGCAATCCACTGGCTGTGTGCAGGAAGTCGAATGGCATCAAGCCATGAAAAGAGCCCTTTTTTTGTGTGAAAAATCCTCTCAAGACATGCTTTGAATTAAAGAATAAAGTTCATCAAGATCATACATTCTCTCTCTCCCTCGCCTTCTCCATCTCTCTCTCCCTCTTCCTCTCCCTTTCCCTCTCTCTCTGGGCAGATTCTGTAAGTCATTTATTTTATAAGCTATTTCCAAGAGCTTAAAAAAGCATAGTTTGAAATAATTTGTATTTCAGAACTGTTTTCTTATACTGCCAATAAAGTTGAATGGCATGCTGTAAAGAATTTTAGGTGGTATGCTCCTCCTTGTTTGTGTCCTCCTTGAGCATAAAATGCATGTGATTTTATTTTGAAAAATAAGGGCCCGGCGGGATGGCTCAGTGGTCTAAAGTGCCTGCTTGGGAAAAAGCTTGGGCAGCTTCAGGGACCACGGTTCGATCCCTGGCACCACATGCTGCGCCAGCCCTGCCCTTGGGATGGGCTGAGCCAGCCATAAAAATGAGTGAATAAACAAACAAAGGTTCTGAAACAAGAATAAAAATAAATAAATAAAATTATAAAAAGAAAAATAAGAAAATGTGTTTGGGTTAGATAATTAAACATTTTCTGTCCAAAATATTTCCCATTTGTGAGATTAATGCTAGGAGTGTACACTTCAGAAAGATGTGGCCACTTAAGTGGTGTGACTGAAAAATATGATGAGTAAGTTCACAGTTTTAGCATTTTGTTACAATAAAAGACACATTGGCATTAATCCCACTCAGCCTAGTTCTTCCAACACACTTGGCCCACCATTCTTGCCACTTTGAGCAGTCGTGAAGTCCTCTTCAGTGAATAGCTTTCATTTGCTGTCTTGACTTCCTCAATATTCCAAGTTGATTCAAAAGATACCTTTCATGGCAATTTTGCCTTTGAAGAAGACTGTGGTGCTGCATGGAGTCAGGTACGATAATGGCGCGGAGTAGGATGCACCATAGTGTTTCCCGCAGTCTTGTTTTCAATGGAGGGCACTATGTGGCAGCATTTGTTGTGTAATGAATCGGACCAGGTAGACACACTGTGAGAAGGCTTCCAGGACTGGATCTGAGTGTGACAGACAGTAAGCTAAGTGTGCTGTAAGCTTCAGGAGCCCTTTCAGAGGAATTAATGGTAATGTATGTCTTACTGTTATAAACCTTGTAGATGTTTTGAAACACATGAAACAACACATAAATTGTATTTCAGTATCATGTATTTCTGTAGTATATTATGTAAATTCCCAGGCCTAAATCCCTTCATAAAACATCATTCCTTCCCTTGTCTTTGATTTAGACGCACTGACTTGCCCATCAAGCTATCACTTTTCCTTGGTCTGTTGTAAGATGTTCATGCTTCTTTAGCTATCACCTTGATATCCTTAGGTGCTACAGGGCAATGTCAATTATCCAGAGGTGTCCCAGTGGTTTAATAACTTCAGGGCAATGTGCCAGCTGAATCCTGGTGGTGAGTCAAGCCAAAAATACTGTGTTGACTTGTTGGATCTTTAAACATTCTCACAAATGAAACAGTAAACCTAGAGTGAAAACACATTACTGTCAACTTCATTAACTATTTCAAAATAAATAATATTTACCCCCTAGCCAACCATTTATAACTATATGTAAAATATAACTAACAGGATATGTTCTCCAAGGCTATTAATTATTCAACAACAGGAATGCTTTCTAAATATTGCTCCCATAGGTGCAATAAACCTGTGTTATCTAGGTAACCTAATGAGTGTTTTTGCGCATCTGCCGCTGTAAGTATTCGTGCTTCAGTGAAAATTGAGGAACAGCTGTCACCACAGTGAGCCAATGAGACCCAGTTCTCTCATTAGTTACATAAGTCATTTGTCACAAGACTGACATTAAGTGTGTTGTGATTGGTGCACTGAACTGAACCTGCTCTTCTAAGCCTGACTGTAGTGGTTCTCAAAACATCACTCTTGAAAACACTAAGTTCTGTGGAGATTTCACTTATTGCTTGAGACAGACAAAGAGCCCAAGTGGATGCTTGGCAGAGAGTACAGGCATGTGAGGGGGACACAAGAATTGAGCAGAGGCCTGTGAAACAAGTAAAATGATTTCATAGGCCCAGTAGACCATCAGGAATTGAGCACTTTCCACTCACTTCAAAAAGACTTTACCATGCAGAGAAATCAGATGATGAATGATAAGTACCTTTTAATATTCTACTGACGGTGAACAACTAATCATACTATGAGAACAATAAACACAGCAAGACTTTCTAGTTATGAAATACCAGTGATTAAAACAGGTGTGTGTTTATAATCAAAAGCCAGTTAGAGATTCATCAAAGGACTTACTTTCTTAAAATTGCTAGTGGAAAAGTGGAGAACTACTTCAAAATGTGAACCATACGACCTTCTAAGTAGGGATCTTAAGCTATGTAAAGTCTTCATCCAGAAAATGTTGCTTTTGAAATGTACACATTTTGAAAGGCAGGGAGAAAGTTACATATGGATAGTCCTTCCATGCTTAATTAAAATCAAATCTTTATTTTGCCATTTTCATAGTGTTCTTGAGGGGAACCAACTCCACATTTGATAGGGTTTGGATTTTCCATGTGCACGGAGGGGCCATAGTTTCCTGTAGAACCACTGGGTACTTCAGGCCAAGAATCAGATAGCAGCAGTGGGCAAGTGAACAATCTGACTGTACCAACACAGTCTGTGCTTATTGTGTAAATGTTACACTGTTTTCCTAAAAACTTTGCTTTATTATTTATCACTGTTATGGTTTATGTCTAGTTGTCCCCCCAAAGCCTCATGGAGTCATTGGGCGGGGACTTCTAGAGTTTGAGACTTGATCCATGATCCCTGGGATTACGGGTTTTAATACTGATGGGATTATGGGTGGAAGTACTTTTGGGATTATGGGTGTAGCTTAGGGTGGGAGCTAAGGCGGAGAGCCTGAATGTAATATAAAGAGAGACAGAGAGACAGACTGTAGCTCGAGCTGGTGCTGCTGCTCTGCTGCCCTGTTTGGTTGGCTGCCTCTGCCACCATTTTGCTGCTGTTCTGCCGCCTTGAACTAGATGCTCTCCGCCCTGCTCCACTCAGCCTTGGGCCAACCGAATATGGACTGAAACCTCCACAAACGGTGAGCTAAATAAACCTTTCCTTCCTTCATCTTGAGTGTCAGGTATTTGTCTCAGCAACAAGTAAAAGGTAACTAATACAATCACTTTGCTGCATTATTTATTTGTTTCATTATTTATTGAAAGAAAAAAACCTAAATGCCTGAAAAGGCTTTATCTTGTTATCTCTTGTTACAGTATAATTGTAAGTAAACTGGAGATCCATGTTCCTCTCTTACATTTGTGGAAATGCAACAGCTGTGACTCCTTCAAAGTGACATTACTTATATCTAAATTGTACCAATAAACTGAATTTAAAAAAGGAAAAAAAGGGGGTTATCACTAAAAAGATCACTCTTCTGACTGAAAGAATAGAGTACGAAGAGGAGCACAACTCCTACATTATTATAATTAAAATTAAAACTTTATGTCCATAATTATACATAAATAAAACCAGGCTCACTTATCATGCTTGCTTTCCTTTCCTTTGGAAATGGTGCCCAGTTTAAGTAGGTATGATGAGTGTATGACTTTAGTTTATAAAACGTATTGAACAATTAAGGGATCTTAAATTGTAAAAAATCCATTGAAAAATACCACTTTAATATTAAAATACTGTTAGTGAACTATTTTATTATTTTTTCTAGGCCAAGAAAAATAGTCTGAAAGGAATTCGTAACGAAAATTAATTTTAGTGTCCTGGAAAAGAGTTAGTCACCTAGACATAACCGCATAACCAGAAAAGCAGCGTTTTGGAGACATTTTTAACACACAGTCCACATCTGTTTCAGAATGGGTTGTTAATACATGAAGATCCTGTAATGCATAGGAGTTTTCTTGTTTAATGTCTTGACACGATGTTTCAGCTCAGTTCTATCAATGCAAAGTTCCTCTTTACAAATAAGGCACAAATTAAAATGCTTTAAAAGATTCCACAAATAGAAGACCTAAAATCTGATTATGATGATCATCAACATGATCTATGAATTTGTAGTATTTCCCATTTTGCTGTTTTTTGTCTTTGTAGCCAAAGTGCTCCAGTTTCTTATCATGTATAGACTTGCCCATTACTTCCAAGCTTAACTTTAAAATGCTATTAATATATACAATTTCTTGTGAATAATGACAAGCTTTTATTGTAAAATCCCCTGAAGAGAAACTAGAGTCTAAAATAAGAAATAAAAACAGTTTTCAAGATTTCCTTTGTGTAGTCTTCAAAGTATTGTCTTCAACTTGTTTGATTGTAGAATCACAAATTCTTAGAAAGTGTGTATGTACTTTAAATCAGATTTTAAACATAATACATTCCCATCGATATATATGAATAAATATATATGAAAAGAACAAGAACATAAAATAGTCATTCCCAGGAACAACATATAGAGTGATGTCTATATCTGTATGTATGTAGAAATGATATATCAAAGAATATTGATCCAGGCGTGGTGGCTCACGCCTGTAATCCCAGCACTCGGGAGGCTGAGAAAGGAGGATTGGTGTGAGTTCGAGACCAGCCTGGGCTACAAAAGTGAGCTCAGGACCAGCCTCAACTGCATAGCGAGACCCTGTCTCAAAAAGACAAAAAAAGAAAAAGAATATTGAAAGTATCTTGATAATTGTTGCCAGCTGAGTTTCTAGAAAGTTTTGACTAGTGCATTCTTCTATCATCTCAGGATTCTTTGGTCACCATTGGATATTTAATAATAATAGTAGCAATATTAATAATAAACCTTTGACAGTATTAGCTACAAAAATGTTAGTACTACTTTAATCTTTTAATAGTTCTTTTCACTAATCAGTAAGGCTTTACATTTCTTTGAAGATTTAATTGCATTTGCATTTAAATATATTTTTGTTCGTATTTTGGCCTTATTTGCAAGACTTCTATATATTTGTAACATACTTTATATACACATTTTTAAAGTTATTAACAACTTCAGTAATTTACATTTCATGAAAAATATTTATGCACATTTTAAATGTGCATAATGTACTTATCATACATTAAATTTGTCTCTATACTAGGTTCAATTTTATCACTATGTGTTTTTTTCTTCCCATCAATTTATCTTTTAGTAATTGGCTAACTTTTAGTTTCATTCTTATTAAAAATGGCTTTATCAGGTAGTCCTTTCTACTTGTCTATGTGAATTTCATAATAATTCCAATAAATTTGATGTATTCATTAATGTAAAAAGAAGCGATAAATTCCCAAATACACTGTTCCCTTTGTTGAATGTAGTGGGTTTCTGCTCTTATTCATGTCTTCTCTTATAGTAATAAGCCCTGTCTTTTATTTGTGTACTTTCATGGTATTTTGTGCTTTTCATGTTAAATGTGAATGGAACTCCATTGTGTCCTCTAATTGGTGGTGTTAGTGTGCCAGTCATTCAGGGTGTCCTCAGCAAGCCCAAGCTCAGCAGATGGTCTTGCTCTGTACCATATTTCAGTGAAAACATGCAGCATAAAGACTTCACAACAACAGCTGGCCAAATAACTCAACGGATTAAAGAGCCTACAAGCAAGCACAGGGGCCAAAGATTTGATCCCTGGGCCTGCCCTGCCAGCCCTGCCCCTGGGGTGCCCTGAGATGGCAATTAAGCCTGGGTGTGGAGGTACACTCCTGTAATCCCAGCTCTTGGGAGGCTGTAAACAGGTGGATAACAGCGAGTTTGATCTAGTACTGAAACCCTGAACACCCTGTGGACCCTTCCCCCCCCCAAAAAAAAAGGCAGACTTCACAACAGCAACCTTACTTATATTGTTAATTAATAACCCAGGTTTGTTATAGCGATAACTTAATGATTTGTCATACTACAGTATATAATGCAAATATATTAACACATTATTTTTATAACCTAATGAATTCCATATTCCCTACCCATGCATATATTTATTAACAGATTTCTCTTTCTACTTGAAATGTTGTTAGAAGAACTAATAATATTTTAGTTCTTCTATTTCTTTATTTTATAAATGTTATTTCTGTCTCTGCTTCTATTATCAGTATGTCATCAAGAGCCAAGTTTTATTCTTATGTACATATAAATTCACTCTTATCTATGGATTTAATAGTAGGCAGCCATAATCATTATAGGTTTTTATGATAACAATGACTTTTTGCTGTCATAGTGTTTTCTTAGTTTTGTTAAAAGTTTGACAGTGAAAACTAGTCCTTAATGTCCCACAAACTTTATTTTATACAAAAGCTCAAAGCAAACTCACCTAATGGAAGCTGTCATCACTAATATTAGTGAAGTCCAAGAGATCAATTTTCCAAAGTTAAGTCAGTGCTTTAATCTCAGTATCTAAACATAGAAAACACTTTAAATAAACTTCTGACATTATAAAAGTATATTGATTAACTCCAAAATATATCAGAAATTTACATTTTAAGTATTATTCTATAAAAATATATAGAGAGAGAGAGAGTTGAGAAAAAGTTATGTCTGTAAAGTTCTTAACATTGGTTACTATAGGAGATAAAATCACAGATCTTAAAACTTTTTTGTTCTGTATTTTTGTGATTTATCTGGAATAGGTATGCATTATTACTTATATTATAAAAATTAGCATGTTTTAACCAAAAATCCTCTCAACATTAGAAATGTAAATTACATTAGGTTAAAAACATTCATCAACATATAGGAAAATCTACTAGCTACTTTGCCAGACAAGCCTGTGAATATCCCAAGCTTTATAGAAAGGTGCGCATAGGTCCCATAAGCATATTGCCAGCATGCAAACTCCTCCTGCAGTGTTGATTGTCCATAGTTCCTAAGCAACAGTAACATGAAAGCTCCCTTCCAAACTCTGTGTCAGCCCTGTGAGGCCGATATATTTGACTGGATATCCCACTACTGAAATAATCCTGATGAGAGACATGCTTCCTTTATTCTTTATCATTACCCTTGTTTTCCATCTTTCATCTTCTCTGATAATTTTACCATGTTATTCTTATACAGTGTTTCAAGCATCTACTTTTTCACAACTTTAACCTTATCCTTAACATGAAGGTCACCTACATTCAAAATTTCCTTTTCAGGATTCCCTGTATGGGGCAAGGTGAGTTTTTACTTTTTACTCGTAGGATCTGGCAGTGCAGAATGATCACATTCATGGTGAGGATGCGGCACTGGCACACAACACATCTTAATTCTTCTCTCATCCTCTTTCCTGCTCTTCCCGCCCTTCTCTCCATTTCTTTTTGTTTATTGCTTGGGTATTTTGAGTTGTTGGCTGGTTTGTAAGACAAGGTCTTGCTATGTCATTCAGGCTGTCCTCGAACTCAGTATGTATCCCAGGCTGACCTCAAACTCAGGGAGATCCTCTGACTTCAGCTTCCCCCATGCTGAGACCTCAGAGTGCCACTGTCCCCTCCCAGATCTCCTTTCACTTTGTGATTTCTCTCCTTTATGTAAAAGTTCAATCTCCCTGTTTTCTGTTACCCATCTCTTGGTTACATTTTATTGATACTTTGGGTTTCTATATAAGAGAAGCCATGTGATATTTCAGTCTGTGTTTCTGACTTAATATGCTTCACATTATGGCTTCAAGGAGCAGCAATTTCCCTACAGATAGCCCAAGTTTATTCTTTTTTACAACAAAGTAGTGCTGTATTGTGCATAAATACTATCTTTTCTTTATTTTGAGACTATCTTGCACTGTAGTTCAGGCAACTCTACTGTCTCATATGCCCAAGTGCTGGGATCACAGGGGTGAGTTGCTATGCCTGGCCTTCTGCCTTTAATAATATAGATCTGCCAGGCATGGTGACCCACGCTTAAAATCCCAACCCTTGGGACGCTGAGGCAGGAGGATCAGTGCAAGTTGGAGAACAGGCTTGGCTACAAAAGTGAGCTCAAGCCCAGCCTGAACTGCATAGCAGACCATGTTAAAAAAAGGCTAATAATAATACTAATACTACTACTAATAATAATAAACATCAGTGTGTCTTCTTGTTTGGCATTAAATTATTATTTAGATTTTGAGACCATCAGTAGTACTATTAGTTTTAAGCCTTTGCAGAAAGGAGAAATATCAGTGAAACTCTTCTTTTTAACACTGGGAAGCAGATGGAATTGGAAAACACATGGCTTATGGGAATAATAAATAATATATGAATCTTTTAGAAACTATATTTTTAAGGATTTAGGTTATCTCTATAGTAATTAGCAGTAAGAACAATATTTAAACTATTATTGTATGCTAAATAAGCCATGCCATATGAATTATTATGATTAGCTAAATTATATTTCACAGATGGATTTGCATAATATGCGCTATAAAAATTAATATTCTAGATGGGTGAAACAAGTTATATGATAGTTTGACTGAAAGCCAATATTTAGCATTATGTGACAAAAACTTCACACAGGACAGCTACCACATATGATAGAGAATCTCTCAGCTTATAACCAGATTCATTTTCTCTTGGAAAGTTTATGATATTTACCTAATAAAGATTTTGATTTAGGCTAGTTGGATCATAAACAGCTTTCTTACTAAACAGAAATGCCATTGTCACAGGAAGTCTGAACACATGAGGGACTCCACTACCTAGGCAAATGATTCTGTTCTTAAAGGAGCTCCTATTTCTGATTTTATTTTCAGAGGACAACTTCTTTCCAGTAATAGATGATTAGAAGGCTATCACTGATGTCATTAACAACTTTGATTTTTGTAAGACATGGAGGGGAGCTGGGAGGTCAGTGCATCAGGATAGACAGAGATTTCAGTCCTTTTGTAAATAATCACTGCCACTTTGTATTACGCATCTGTGGATGTCAAACTTTCTAGTGATATAGTGGCTGATAATTGCTCTGATGGCTTCTAGCTCTTTTTTCATGCTTTTGTAAGTCTCCTACTTTTCTTCAGAAATATGCACCCACTTCTTTCATTTCATCTTAAATATTAATCAGATTACCCCTCAACCTTGTTGTTTTCCTCCAAAATATACTCTAAGGAGGAAATACATTCTTACCTTTAGTCAACTCAATAGACTTCTTTCTTCTTATGTGCAGAAGAAATTTAGGAAAGAAGAGACCATAGGAGAGCATAGGCTATGAGAAGGTTGGTGTTCCTGTGTCTTAGAGAGTTCTCTCTGATAAGTCCCCGTGACCTGTCACAAGTACAGACAGGAGGGTACAACAACCCTCAGGTTTTTGGCCCCACAGTTGCCCCTCAGTGTTGCCCTGCTTTTCCCTCTACTGGAACATTCTATCCCTTTCCTCTCCCTCTCTTTACAGACCTAGTCATGAGCACCAAAGACTCATTTCTTATCTTTCCCATCTTCCCTTTCCATTCTTCTGACACGGCTTAATGATTTCCTTAAAGGACATGAGCTACGTGATAAGGCTCTACTGTGTACAAGCCCACTTTCAGAAATCTAGAATGTTGGATTTCAATGTGCCTCTGTGCTTATGTTCTCTCAGAGTTTCTTTACTGAGGCCCATGCATTCTCCTTCCTCTCATATCATAGACTCCAAAACGTCTGCACGTCTGTATCAATGTGTGTGTTTGGTCAGTGCACTACTCTTAGAGTAAGCATTAAGATCGGGATGACAAATGTTGGCCAGTACAAAGCAAAGATGTTCTTTAGCATAAGGGGATCACTGTATTAAAAAAAAAAAAAATTAAAACTGATAACTTTAGTAAAGTATGAGCACTTTCATTTTTATTTGGGAAGGAAAGATTTAAAACCTTGAAAAAATACTAATTATGATTATGAAGGAAACTTAATTTCCTTTATGTGTTTAAATATAAGAACAAATGGGCTCAAACAGGGACATTTAAGGTTTCCTAAAGTAATATAAGCCAGTTTTCTCTCAATTACTTCAACAAAATCAAAAGCCACTTCAGGAAATACTTTATTCAGGACAAATTTTAGAGTAGCCTTAAGAAAAGTTTCATAACTATAATATTCTTGGTGCAAATTGTATATATATGCTCTTCCTGAAGCTCCCTGCTTTTTTGTTTTGTTTTATTGTCTTACTGCAAAATAGACTTTAAAAAAAATCACTCAAATGTTTTAAGCAGAAAGAAACAAAATTTTTAAAAAATGAAGAAACTAAAATCTATGGAACAGGGATAAAGCATTCTGTATTATTTTACTAGATTTTAGAATCTGTAAGCACTTTGATAGTCCTGTCTTAGGCAGAATTTACCAGTTTTGAAAGTATGTAACATAACAAAAAAGTGAACCTAGCCCCTTTTTTCTTGTTCAGTGGAGCTATCACATCTCATCTATCTTGTCTGTAAGTAGAATTTTAAAAGTGGGGTACTCTCTCACGCCCAAGGACTATGTAATTAGCATATGAATGGGTAGCAGATTGTTTGAAGTAACAAGGGAACAATACATAAAGGAACTGAAGAGCGCTATCAACACCTGGTAATCTTTTATTGAGAAAGCTTGCTTAACATAAGTAATTAGAAATCAAGGACAAATGCTCTTTGTATAGCAATAAAGCCCTACAGTATGGAAAGGTAAAAGTTGGTTGATAGTTTGCTGTTATCCTTTAAAATGAATCATGAAAACTCTTACTGTTGTATTTAACTTGGTGGAATGCTTGTTCAGAATACACTTGTATCTTATCTTCTGCATGCATCAAAATGCATTTATAAGACAAAAGTTTCTTACATTGAAATAATATTTACATTTAATATACTCAAAAGATGACAACAACTCTTTTCTCAAAGACCAGTGATTACAGGTCTAATCAAATATACAGTCAGTGATTTATAAGCTTGTTGTTCACATAATTCCTGTTAGTGAACTTCTGGCTCCTAGTATTGTTTGGCTTCCTTCTATTTCTCTTGGAGACATCCTTGCTTCAGTGAAGACACCTTGGGAGAGTAACTGAGTTATCTAGAGGTCTTTAGTTCTACCAAGCAGTCAGTCAGTGGAGTAGAAAGCAGGAACTGTGCAGTATGGTTTACATTTTATTCAATTAGTACCTAGGCACACCATATCATTTCTTTGGCTAGATTTGTTTCTTTCTGAAATAGGAATTAAATTTTTCCTATGTTGAAAATTCTGAGTTGAATGACTCAATCTTAAGGCTTTTCTAATGTCCAGCAGTATGTATTTCATTATCACAAAGAGACATTGGCTCCCAGAATTTAAACTAATTTAAATAATTACCTTTTAATGTGACAACTATATTTGAAAATAAATTGTAAGCCTGATAGAAACATAAATATATGATTTACTTATTTATTTGTTTATTCATTTATTTGGTATAGGGTACAGCTCAGCTCAGACTCAGTGATCCTCCTGTCTCAGCCTCCCAGTTGCGGGATTGTGGTGTGCACAACCACACCCAGTTTGGGGGCTGGCACGGCATGGGATATGATGGATCAAACTCGGGACCATGTGCTTGCCAGTCAGGCGTTTATACCACTGAGTGATCTCCCCAGCCCTGTATGACTCTTTACAAAAGCATTATTCATAATAGCCCAAAAGTAGAAATAAGCAAAGCATCTATGGGTTGGTGAATAGATAAATAAAATACAACATATCCATTTTTAAAACAAAACCTGCAACTCTCAAACTTAAACAAGCTCAGAAGACTTCATTCAAGCCTATCAGAAGATTCAGAAGAATCCAGAACCAAGTCTCAACTCAGCAGCTATGAAGCACAGGAAATAAGGCCTTCTTAAAGGTGTAGAGAGGTGGTGGCAAAGTCCTGTAGGATATCTGGGGAAGGTATGGGCCATCTGCTCTTGCTAGTTTTTTTGTTTTTGTTTTTGTTTTTGTTTTTTCCCAAAGGAAAAATAAACTTACATGTTTGCCGCTATGGAACAAAGTTTCCCACTGAAGGTTCCTAGATCCTTAGAAAGGAAACGTCTGCATCTTGAAACTGTCAGCTGACTATTAAGAATATCTAATATCTCTGCAACATTTCAAGAGAGATTAGAGACCCTGAGTCAGGCAGATGCCTGTCTTCCTGAGCAGCTGAGTGGAAGACTGCATCATGCACCACACAGGAGTGTTTGTAAGTAGTGAAGTATGAAATCCTGGTACACACTGCATGGGGCAAGAGCCTCAAAAACAGGCAAACTAAATAGCACTGGTCATGAAACATCATGATTCCCTCTCTATAGAATATCCGGAGAAGTTGGCACAGTGTAGACAAAGTAAAATACTGTGGCCTAAGTCTAGGGATAGGAGAAGGAAACTGGGATGGCAGTGGAAAAACTGCAGTTTGTTTTGGGAATGATGAGGTTCTTCTAAAATTGTATGAAGTCAAATTTAGCACAGAGTAAAAAGAACTCATAGAATGCAGAAGAAAAGTACCACCTGCTCCTCAGAAAAAGGACTAAAATTGAGAACCCCCAAAATAGACCTCTCTAAATACTCAGTCCAAAAATGGACACCTGAAATAGACATTTCTCCAGTGAAGTACGAACAACAAATAAATACATGAAACAGTATGCAACATCATAGATCGTGCAAGAAACACAGATTCAAACAAAGCTGAGATTCCATATTACTCCAGAAAAAAAAATACTGTCATCAAGAAATCAACCGATAATAAATACTGACAGAGCTGTGGGAGAAAAGGAGCTCTTGTTCACTGTTGGTGGGACTATAGAGTGGGACAATCACTGCAGAGATCAGTGTAGGCATCCTGAAAATCTAAAACTGGAGGTTTCATTTGACCAATCTGCTCTCCCAGGTATTTATGAAATAGTTAAAAGCATCATTTCAGAATTATATATGCATATCCATGTTTATAGCAGCATAATTTACAATAGATAAATTTTGGAAAAGGTTGATATGTCCATCAAAAGATGAATAGATAGAGAAAATGTGGTATTTATGTGCATGGGAGTGCAATTCTGCCATAAAGAAGGATAAACTTGAGTCATTTGTAGGAAAGTTATGTGCATCAAGCCCAAAGTCTTAAGGAAAATAAATCAGGTACACATGTTTAAATATCACATTGTTTCTCTTGTGTGAGATATCTAAAGGGTAAGTTAGGAGCATAATGGGGGTAGATATTGAGAATTTGGGAAGCATATTCCAACAGGAAGGGACACAGGGAGGGCAGAGGGGGGAGGGGTAAGGAAAAACAACACAAGAGAAAGAAGAACAACACAAAGCTCTTGTAAATGAGGAAGAGAGGTGGGTCCGGCAGCTCTGGCAGTGGGAGGCACGGCTGCAGTCCAGCTGCATAGCTTCACAACGCTCCTATGCACCTCCACCCACAGCTTCCACAGACCCCATCCCCAATCCACACCATCAAGATGCCCGGCTGAACGGCAGCAAAGGAGGAGCCCAAGAGAAGATCGGCGGGCTTGTTGGCTAAATGTGTTCCAGCGAAAGTGGAAACTAAGCCAGAAAAGGCAGCAGGAAGGGATAAATCTTCAAACAGAAAAGTGCAAGCAAAAAGGAAAAGGGGAGCCAAGGGAAAATAGGCTGAAGGGGCTCATCAAGAAACCAAGGAAGGTTTACCTGCGGAAAATGGAGAAACTAAGAGTGAGGAGAGATCAGCCTCCGATGAAGCAGAAGAGAAGGAAGCCAAGTCGGATTCATCACACTCCAGGTCTTACCAGTGCTCCCTGTCTCCCTCCTTGAACAATCCAGAGGAATATTTTTATCAACTATTTGTAAATGCAAGTTTTTTAGTACCTCTAGAAACATTTTTTAAAAGGAGGGAATCCCACCTCCTCACATTTTTTAAGTGTAAATAATTTTTTAGACATGAAATCATTCTCTGGATTATTATTTTTTAGTCCAACCAAAAATAGTAGAATATTGAATTATGGCAGGCTTTGACTGTCTTGGGTGTCAGCTTAACATTCCATGTGTGGGGTGAGTTTTAGAACTTGCAATACAAAGCGTAGGAAATGGCAACTTGGAATTGCATTCATGCATTTCATATGTCTTGGATGCTTTAAATTACTTCTATTCCATGATTTTAGTAGAAGTGTTTCCTAAAGAAAACTACTTCCTGGTGTGAGTGAGACTGCTGCAAACTCATTCAACCAAGCAACCAGGCCCAGCATGTCAGTAAGATCCCCTGGGCCTGCCGGAAACTCATTGGACCCAGCAACCAGGCAGGGCGCATTAGTGAGCCTGCCAGAGGAATACTAGAAACTATTCAACCCAGCAACAAAGCCCAGCATGTGAGTGTAATTTAATCCATCAGACAGGCCCAGTGTAGAAAACTTTAGCAGAACACCCTGCAGAGAGACTAGAGACAAGAGCCACTCAGCTGATCCAGGAGCAGAACATCTTGCCAGAGTGGCACAGCAGGTTCACCTCCCAGGGCTGCAGCAGGAAGAAGTAGATCTTAGCAGCCAGACACAAGCCACGCCAACCTGGACAAGTTTGAGCTTGGTAGATCCAGATCTTGTACTAAGATAAGAACTCTACCAAAGGTCAGAAGGCAGGGTTCTACAAAATGACAAAAAGAAGGAGCAAAATGCACACTTAGACCTCAAGCCCATCCAGAACAAATGCAGAAGACAATAGCATAGAAGAAATTGGAAATCACACACCTGAAATCTCTGAAATAATGGAATTTGAAGTAAAGGAACAACTGCAGAAAAGTATAGAGGAAATCAGAACAGAAATACTTTATGAGGTAAAAAAAAGAAATACTGTCTATAACAAAAGAAGTTCTGTGTGCTTCTAAAGAAGACACTGATAAAAATAGAGGAGAACAGAAAAAAGGTGGAATTCTTAAATGAGCAATATAGGAAAGTAATAGTATGTATGAAGCTGGTTCAAATCGCTGTATAGGAACTTGAAGCCTCAATCACAAGCTGGCAAAACCACTTGAATGAAAGTGAAAATAGACTTTCAGACCTTAAAAACACCATTGCAGCTAGTAAAGAGGTAAGAAAAGGTCTCTTAATAACAATTAGGATGCAAGATAAAATAATTCAAAAACATCTGCAAAATGATGCAAAGATAAACAACATAAGGCATTCATGAGAAAGAAGGACACTATACAAATGATATCAAAAGAATGTGGGCAGAAGCAATAGCAGAGAACTTCCCAAATATGGGGAAACAACTTGACATTCAATAACTGAAGCATATAGACCTCCAAATAACATCAACTCAATTAAAACCACACCCAGACAGATGATAATCAAGATTCGAGAAATTCAGCACAAAAATATATTAAAAGCTTCTAGAGAAAAGAAACAGATTACATTTAAAGGAAAATCCATTAGAATAATGGCAGATTTCTCTTTACAAACCATCAAGTCAAGAAGAGAATGGAGCAAAGTACTTCAAGTCTTGCAAGAGAGCAAATTCTAGCTCAGATGGCTATACCCTGCAAAACTCTCTTTCAAGTTCAGTGGAGAAGTGAAATACTTCCAGGACAAAGAACAACTAAAGAATTGATGATGACAAAGACAACCTTACACAATTTACTATAAGATATGTTAGAGAGGGATCAAAATGACCACAACTCCATGAAGGAGAATATAAAGAACCCGCCAAATAGGGAAAACAATTAAACACAGGAGAAAAGGAGGTATACAACAGCAGTCTTTCAATTATTCTTTTGTATACAGCAGCAGAATATTACCATCAGCATATTTTACAAATGGACTTCTCATGCACCTTATGGGACATTATTCTGTCTGTTTCTACAGGGTGGAATTCAAAAAAATAGCAGTAGCTCAGTCACATAAGTGACACCTGGCCACCAATAAGCATCATGAACACTGTCTGTATCTACAACATACTAGAACTTTGTGTGGTATTCTATCCCCAAACTATTAGAACTTCTGCTTGTATATTTGCCATTCCAGTATTTATTCTTAGTAATTCTTTACTACCATGGAAACTTTTTCTTAGTTGATATCTTTGTATATATTTGCCTATTCAAATACTATGCAATCGGGCTGGGGAGATAGCTCAGGGGCACAAGTGCTTGCCTGGCAAGCTCAAGGTCCTGAGTGCGATCCTTGGTTCAAAAAATCCCCACAAATATTATGTGAGTACTCTGAATTGATTACAGATTCATACATATGACACACAATATCCTGGACTCTTAAGTTGGACTCCTAATTTGATTTGAATTTTAGAATATTGTTTTGAAATATTTAATTTAATTTTAGCTATTTGATATTTAATTTTCTGAATATTATTTAATTTTACTTTTTTATAATTCATACTGTATCTGTGACTTACAATCTACTTATAAGACATGGTATGATATTTCCTCCTAGTATTAGAAATTTTAAAATATAAATATTTATATACATATATGTACATATACATATATATACACACGAGAGTTAGCATAAATATACAGCTATTTTGTCTTATTTCATTGAGAATAAAAGCTTGTACTAATATTGTTCATATCAGGTCTGCATCTTGTCCTCTGAATAACTACTATGAAGTCAATAATATGCATGGTATTGATTATTGTAACCATCCTACTAACTTGATTCAAAACCGTTTCATTGCTGTTTTATCTTTTTTTTCTCATTGAAATGAATAAAAAACTAGGAAAAAAAAAAAGGAAAAAAGCTGCTTCCTATTTGTTGCTCTGTCAGAATCATGTGCACCCTGTAACATCTTTGGTAGTGGTAGTCCAGCTTACCTCATTTTGTTAATGTGCTGTGAAAGATTAAAAATGTGAATATGTAGTGTAAGTGATACAAAAATCATAAATTGGTGGGACTTAAGTAACATTTTGCCAGCATTTGAAGATAGTGCTACTTAATCTTCTTACAGAAAATTTGCCTTTAAATTTGAAGCTGGAAAGTCACTGGAATAACTGAAAAATGATATACAGCTTTTTTTTGTATGTGTGTTAAGAATTATGTGTACAGTGACTCAGGTACTGATCCTCAACACAACCAATAACACCCCAAATATTTAAGACAAAAAAAAAATGAGGAAGGAAAGAAGGATTGGAGAAGGAGAAGAGGAATGGGAAAAAATAGTTAAGATATATTATGTACAGATACAAATTCTTTTGATGAATAGGATCAGTATGTGTAACAAATATGTACTAATAAAACATACAGTTAAAAACAACAACAAAAAATTACATGCAGTAATGGTTGCACAGTTCATACAGTTAAAGCCATTGAATTATATATTTTAATGGGTGAGTTGTATGATATGTAAATTTTAATTCAATTAAATTGTTGTTTAAAATTGTTAAAATGTACAACACAGTCAAGAAAATACTTAGATATACTTATTAAAAAATATATGGAAAAAATCTCCCTTTATTTCTTTAAGGTAAATTTTACAAATCTGTGAGTTCTGTCTGTGCATTTCTGATCACCTGCCTTTTAACTTTTATAAAACAGTTTGCAAGTTATTTATTACTGTTTTGTACTAATCAGATTGTTTAACAAGGAAGAGAAAATGACACTTTTGAAATGTCCTTAAGTCACCTGCATCCTAGAAATAATTGGGAATTATCAGTATAGGGAAAACAACTGTGAAGACTAAATAAGTAATGTGTTTGTCTTCCTCCATCTCATGCTAACAATCATGTTGTGGCGTGCACTTGGGCACACGGAAATAAGTGAAAGCTATGTTGGCAGAATCCCAAATTATAGGTAGAGTGCAGTAGTGCACTTCCTGGTAGCTTTTTCTACAGAAACACTCCTGTCAACATGGGTTAGGTTCTAAACCCATAAAGACTTACTTTATCCACAGTGCAGCTAAAATGGAGCAATGATGGTGAGGAGCCTGGGCATAAGGGTATTGGGTGTCAGGAAGGATGCATTATAACATCTGTATTTCTTGGTCGCAGGTATGACTTTAGGAAAAATTTTGAATTATACAGTGTTTGCCACTACCTTCCTCAGCCGCTGCTCTGGAGATGGATGCCCCTGCCCCTTGGCATCCCCTCCAAGGCAGGTCACTTGCCATGTCTAACAGAACCTTTCGGCCAATCAGCAGATTATTCCAGTTTCCCCGAGACACCTCTTTTAATTTAGATGGGAATCAAATTTTGCAGGCATGGTGCCATTTGAAGATTGTAAAAGCATTTTACAGATTAAATCTGAGTTGTAAGCCCAGAGTGTTTTTAGTCAATTTGGCTGTTAAACTTAGAAATGTTGAGAAAACTGGAGACAAAACGAGCTACTCTGCCTCATTTGGTCTTTGAGATGATGCCCCTGAGTTATTCCTGGTTTACCCAGAACATTTGCTTTGTCCCTTCCTAAATGTCAGCATTCTTTAAATGTGCTTCTAAAACTTACATCAACTTGGATGCATACAGTGTAGCCTGGGGGGTGGCAGGGTAGGGACCCATTGGGAAGGTAACATGGGAAAGAATAATCAAAACATGAAGCGCATATGTATGAATGACCTGGGTATCTTACATTTTAAAATTTGGGACACATTTTTCTGTATATTGACCATTTTGTTTTTCTTGGTTATAGATTCAGCTTATGGATACTACAGACAGCAGAGAAAACTCGTTGAAGAGATTGGATGGTCCTATACAGGTAAACATATTACTTAATAAAATTTGGCAGACACATTTGTCATTTATGTTGCTAGTTTTAAATATAAATGAAATATTGTAGCCAAGCATAACATTTTAACTTTGCTGTATAATAGCTGAATTAGTTAACAAAGTAAACAAAATGATTCCTGCAGGGATTTCCATAAGCAAACTTGGTAGTGTGTATTTTTCAGCGTATTGGTTAACATAGAACTGGGTTGAATGTTAGGCATATTCTGTCTGTATATTTTTTGGAAATGTTTCTAACACACTACAGGCTAACCTGCTGGGTTGTTGGCTTTTTCCAAGAAAATGCAGACCTCTTTGTTGGTAGAAAGCTCGCAAAAAACATTAACTACTGTTGTTATTAGTCATGTTAGTGATTGTTTTTATTCTTGGTTCCAAAAGAGACTTGTTCCTGATTTAGTATGATAGTTCACTAGCATCAGAATCTGTAATGAGTTTGTCAAATTAACAGTCTTACTTTGAAACTTTATGAATATCTGAAGTTGGCTGAAAATATTTAAAATAAAAAATCATAATCAGAAATCCTGGGAAGATCTAAACTGATCTAATGATGAAAATATGTAATATAGCCATTGTTAAATTTAAACAATAAAAATATTCAATCATAAAAAAAGAAAGAAATCCTGGGAAGAAGAGATGCCCCAGGCCAGATTGGAAGAACATGGGTTTTGGAAGAATTACAACATAACTGGTGGCCAAGGGGTATGCTGCTGAGCATTCGAGTTGAGAGTTAAGAGTGAGTTGATAAAAATAAATCAAATGAGAAGGGGCTTGCCATGAGCCTGGGCAGCGTGGACTATTTTTATAATGACATATAAACTTCTAAAACATATATATTTATAAATTCTGAAAAAAAACCTGAACAAAAAATACCCATAAATATAACCCATCTTTAATTATTTAAATTTTATTTCTGATTTGCTATTATGCTTAATGGATAGGCATCACAAATTCTATTTACTACCTAAGCAAAATTCAAGCAGTCGAGTTTTGTAGATAGACAGCCATTTTCTTTCTTTTTCTATATATATATTCATTGGCAAAAAAAAAAAAAATTATTGTAGAATATATGTTTGAACACTAACAGGTAGAAATACAGATGCACATATAGATGTAGACACACATTCAGATGCAGATACAGATATAAACATATCTATGTCTTTGCTGCCATTTAGGAGAGATGATTTGAGATGGTTTTTAATTATCCTAAGTTTATATACTTTATATGTATGGTTATGTAGTCAGTGTACTCTTGCACTTATTTTTGAATCTTTCCTCTTTTTAATGATTCTTTCTGATTGACCATGATACTTAATGTCTGTAACTATGAAATTTAATAAATTTTATTAGTTAACCATTCTCTTATTTTGGGTAAAGCTCCTATAAGGAACAGACAAATGAATAGATAGAAAGATATGATTTGATTTCATTTTTATCAAGGGTTTGCTAGTGAGTCCTTGATATATAATTACCGAATAGAAAAAATAAATACTAAAAATTCTTCATATGCACTGTCTAAACTCTTCTAGAGAGATTATACCACCTAGGATAAAAGTGACAGCACAATTAAATAACTGAAAATCTTTACTAATTTGGCAAGCTTTTAAAAAAATATTTTGTTATTTTAATTTGCTTTGATTGATTACCACTAAAATCAGAACTTCTAAGTAAGTCAGGTTAGAACATAGAAATAATCACAGTATTATTCATATTCATCAGAGCAATAAAATGGACAAACTAATGTATGTCTAAATTGTGGGTTATACTATAGATGGGTGTGGGGTAGATCTGTGTATTATCTAAAAAGACCTACCTTCAATTTTCCCATGTATAATATTCATGTATAAACTTCTAATACAGATAGGCACAATAAATTCTGTTAACCACCTAAGCAAAATGTTTTGGAAAAAAATGAATTTCAATAAACATTAAATGATAGAACCCAAATTTGAATCATTTTCATAGATACAAAGTTAATGTCAAAAATTAATTTATCCACTCTGCTTCATTATTAAGTATACATACTCTTTTTTAGTAAATTTGGGTCTTATTTTCTCTGAACTTGATTCTAGACCCTATGCCATTTTTTTCTATTAAATGCATACTTCGCACAATGTAAAAAATTTTACATAAGTTATTTTAAGTAAAAGAAAGGGCCAATCTTGGCACCTGTCGAGTACCAACAAATTTGAAGTAAGATTTTTAAGTCAACATATTTTCTCCTTGGCTTTATTAAAACAATAGTATTTAAAATAATCATAAAAGCCTAATGCAAAGAAAAAGACTAAAAAATTGTAGAAAATGTTTACCAATCTGCTTTATTACATCTCAAACAAATAAAATGTCTGATTATATGGTCCAATTGTACTGCTGGTATTAATGAGTTATCTAGAAAAATTTTTCAAAAATCTTTTGATGTAATAAGTAAAAACCAAATTCATTTGCCTAAAGTTCCTATTGGCATCATCTTATAGTCTTTAAAGATAGGTAATACCAGGGCCTGCCAAATGGCTCAGCAGATTAAAGTGCCTGCAAGTAGGTACAGGGGCCAGAGGTTCAATCCCTAGACCTGCCGTGCTGGCCCCACCCCAAGGAACTGAGCCTGGACACGGTGTTGTGCGCCTGTAATCCCAGCTCTTTGGAGGCTGTAAACAGGCAGATCACTGTGAGTCTGACATGGTAGTGAGACCCTGAACACCTTGTAGACCCTTCCCTAAAATACAAAAAAAAAAAAAAAAAAAAAGGTAGTGTCACTTGTTTTCACAAAAAGAACGTTAGTTTTAGAGTGAAAAGCGTATGTGTGTGTGTTGCCAGGACAAGCACATGAAGGCAATATGTATGGATCAATAAAAAACAAACTTCCACTTATGTTTTTATTTATGCCATCAGTTGGGTCGTAAGTTTGTTTACTAACATAATAAAACACTTTGGTTGTGTTTCAAAGCTTTGTAATTTTATATATTTTATCACTTAGTGTCTGTCAATTGCAATCATTTTGTCTTTATTTCCTGATGAGAAAAATCCTAGCATTTGGTGAAAAATGACCTTTCTAATATTTTTATCCTTCTGATAATTATGATAAAAACATTAAAGTACATAATATGTGTTTGTAGAGCACCCCTAGCCATAGATCACATCTCTAGCCACAGATGTTGACATCACAAGGACAGTTCCTGCTTTCTGTAAAGATCTGCTGATGTCAACCTCTGGAAAATAGTGCAATGGTGAAAGGAGTGTCTTTTAAATTACTTACATAGGGAGTGATCATTTATGTTTTGGGAATTCTACTCCTAGAATTTTTTTTTTTCTATGATCCTACCTATATTGGCCTTTTCCATTTCCATTTTTGCTAAGAATATCACAATCTATTACTCAAAAATTCACTGCTCTTGTTTTGAAGAAGTGTTTTGCCCTGTTAAAAAGTAATAAATAGCTCTTATAGAAGGCTTGATACTTCAACATATTGTCAAAGAATGAAACTCATCCTGGTCTAGTTTTGTTTACAAACTTCTACTTGCAGAGGTAGAACTACAGGAGGTCTATTTTTCTCTAACCAGGAACTCTTAAAGGGCAGCCCATGTATTTTACTAGGTATGTATGTGTAAAATGAAAAACAAATTTTGTGTGCCCTTCATTTCTGCTAAACTCAGAATCAGAAAATAGAAAAGAGTCTGCCCATCCTGGAGAGGGCAGATGCATGGTAACCAGGTACGTGGAATAATGGTAGTGGCTTTTCCTATCAGCCAAGGTCCCTGAACAGATTGGTGTGCCTTATTAGGTCACAAGACAGTAGCCTATCTGTGAGGTTCAGTATGCAGAAGAGCAACAGTACATACCCTAGTTAGTAACCTGAAGCACAGCTCTTCCTCTGAAAGGACGTTTGAGTGTAGAGGTGACACCTGCCACAGGGCTGCTTTCTCATATGCGTCCAAGAATAGACAATGCATAGTTCTTCATATTATAATAAAGGAGCATGTTCCTGATCAACACCTAAAACCTGTTGTTATAGCTCCTTTCCAGAACATTCTAGGGACCAAACTGATAAATTCACTCAAAAGTGACAAATGCTGTGAGGGAGATGTGGCAGATCTCAAAAGGGAATGTATTTTTCAAAGTAGGATGATGATAGAACTTTCA
Source organism: Myocastor coypus (assembly GCA_004027025.1). Classification (NCBI taxonomy): domain Eukaryota; kingdom Metazoa; phylum Chordata; class Mammalia; order Rodentia; family Myocastoridae; genus Myocastor; species Myocastor coypus. The sequence goes on along the minus strand of PVJA010000133.1, from coordinate 103,619 downwards.
CACAGTTTTTATATTTTTTAATAAGTTATTCTGCTTACATTAATGCTCCCAAATGAATTGGGGAGATAACTCAGAACTCTTAAGTACCTGCTGGATAGGTGCAAGGACCTGAGTTCAATCCCTGGTACCAGATGCCATGCTGACCCCAGAACCTCAGGCTTACCATGCCAGCTCTGAACCTGGGCATGGTGGTGCGCACCTGTAATCTCAGCACTGGAGAGGCTGATACAAGAGTGTTATTGTTTATGTCTAGCTGTCCCCACAGAGCTTCATGCAATCATGGGTCAAGGACTTCTAGTTTGAGACCTGACTCATGATCCACTGAGATTATGTGTTTTAGTACTGATGGGATCATGGATTTGAGTACTTCTGGCATTATGGGTGTGACCCAAGGCAGATAGGCTGAGGCAGAGAGCCTGAATGTAATATAAAGAGAGACAGAGAGACAGACGCTCGCTGTTGCTCTGCTGCCCTGATTGGTTGCCTCTGTCACCATTTTGTTGCTGTTCTGCCACCATAAACTGCTGGCCTCTGCATTGTGCCACTCTGCCTTGGAGCCAGTTTAATATGGACTGAAACCTCCAGTAACTATGAGCTAAATAAACCTTTCCTTCCTTCATTTTGGGTGTTGGGTATTTGTTCCAGCAATGATAGAAGAGTAACTAAGACAAGGAGGATCTCTAAAAATCTGAACTGGGTAGTGACACCCTGCACCAAATAAATAAATAAATAAATAGAATTTCATAACAAAACAATGAGTAACAATAGTTTATACACTGAATATTGTTATCAAAGGAGTTACTTGAAGTACAGGCCATAATCCTGAAAAATTCTTACAAAAAGGAAATGAGCAGATATTATACATGAAACTTTCTTTTGAACAAATTAAGATAAACTTGTAATACTATATAAATTAAACAGATTAGCATATATATTAAAATATTTTTGAACTAATAGAATATGAAATTTGGTGAAGTGTTTGAATTTCTCCCTACTTTATATTGTCTCCCTTTTGTTTTTCTCTTTATTTACTCACATATTTATATAGTTTGTGTTCTCATATAAGAAACACTATGTGATGTCAGAGCTTGTGTGTTTGATTTGTCCCATTCAAAATTAAGTTCTCCAGTTGCATCCATTTACCTATAAGTGCTTTCAATTTATCTCTCTTTAGTGAAATGATTCCTCAAAAAAACCTGAAACCTGAAATTCCATTTGACCCAGCTATACCCTTCATACATACTTTTTCTAAATATAAATATTCTTACAATACAAAACAATATTGCAGACATATGTATAGAGGTATCATTTATAATAGATCTTGGAAATAGTGTATATATTCATCAACAGATGAATGGAGAAAGAAAATACAGTATTTGTGCACACTGGAGTACTACATTGTCATAAAGTGTGATCAGAACATTTTACAGCTATTTTTCTCAAGTAGAAGGTAGGCTTGTCATTTTATCTTAATTCCTAGAGCATCAAAAGGAAAACAAAGAAAGAGCCCACAAGATAGCTCAGCAGACTAAGTGCTCACTTAGGAAACTCAGGGGCCAAGGTTCAATCCCTGGCACCACATGAGGCATCAGCCTTGACCCCAAGAGCCCTGGGCAGGTGATGGAGTTCAGGCATGGTGGCACACAGCTGTAATCCCAGCACTAAAGAGGCAGAAAACAGGAGGATCACTACAAGTCCAAGCTGTGTAGTGAGATCACACACACACATACACACACACACACACACACACACACACACACACACACACACAGACACACACATATCATTTATCTAAATGAATGTATCTCTCCTAAGAAACTCATTTCAAAACCAAACCTATAGTGAGTGGATTATTCACTGCAATGTTTATTCTTTTTTTAAAAATTTTAAAGAGAATTTAAAAAAAAAATTTAAACATTAAAACAATATAGAATTTCAAGACAAGATGACAGGAAATCAACAATGGTTGCTCTATTGCATTTTGTTATCTTCAAAGTAATTGTTCAGATTACCAGATACAGGCAAGCAAAATTTATCAAAAATAATATAAAAGTATAGCCACAAGGTAGAAAAACTAAAGCCATATTAATATGCCGAGCTATAAAAGTCTCAAGTCAACAATTTCTGACATTACCAGTTCTGCAGATAACCCACTACTATTTTGGGCTGTTGGACTATATTAGGTTATTTTGCTGAATTCACACACCTACAATATTTGAATGGCAATACAACACCCATCTCTGACAAAACAAACAAAAAAGGGGGATAGAAATTAAGGACCATTTTCAGAATATATATATATATATATATATATATATAATTAGGGTATATAAAATATATGTATATATAATTATATATATAATTAGGGTCAATATACACCTACTTTCTCTTAGTTCAGTGAGAAGGAAGATTTGTACTAATAGTGTTTAGACAAGATATCACATCTGCATCTTGTATTCTAAATAACTGCTGTGAAGACAATATTAACTATTAGAACTGTCCTACTAACTTGTTTTGAAACTGTCTCATTACTATTTTTTTCTCATTAAAATAAAAAAAACATAAAAAATTAAGGACCAGCCGAGTACTTCAGCAGATTAAAGCACCTTCACACACACACAGAGGCTGGGGGTTTGTTTCTCTGGCCTTCTGTGCTGGCCCCATCCCTGGGGTGCACTGAGACAGTGACTGAGACTGGGCATTGTGGTGAACACCTGTAATCCCAGCACTTGGGAGGCTGAAAATAGGAGAATCGCTGCAAGTCCAATAGACCCTGTACCAAATACATAAAAAGAATAAATTTTAACTGTGGCACACACCTATAATCCCAGCACTTGGGAGGCTGAGGTAGGAGGATTAGTGTGAGTTTGAGACCAGCCTGGGCTACAAAAGTGAGCTCAAGGCCAATCTGAACTGCATAACGAGACCCTGTCTCGAAAAGAAAAAAATAAAAAAATATAAAGACATTGAATGACACATTCAGCAGTATTTAAGTGGAATCATAAGCTGAGGTAGTTCAGGGAAGATTGTTGAAGTGTAACACAGGAAATAAAAATAAGATTCTTGTTAGCTAACAGGTAGGTAGAGAAACAGTGTAGAAAAGATTGCCCTTCTAGTTGTGTGCTGCACATAGACTGAAAGCAGTTCAGTCCTCTCAAGATGTATGCTACTGTCACTGTGCAAAGACATGACAGGGTTGGTCAGTCCCTGGAATTAGTGCCGTTCTAACGACTGGTCGGTGAGCAGGGCTTGTTTTGGCGTCCATGATGAGAATATGAAGTGTAAAAGTGGGAATGTCAACCCTCAGAATCCGATTATTTCACCCTAACTTCACTATATTTAAGAGTTTCAGAAATAAATTCCATTCTTCTTAGTACAGTAACCTTACACTTTCTATGACAATGTTAAAACAAAGACAGTTCAGTGAAAACGGAGACCAAGTCTGGTTTCTTTTTTTTTTTTTTTTTTTTTTGTATCGTAAGCACAGATAGCTTAATATTATCTTCCTTTCCACTGAGCTGTCAGATCTGTGATTGCAGCCTTAGACAACAATCCGAGCATCAGGAATGGATGAAATCCAATTGCTCTATTCTTAGAAGGGGTGACTATTGAACTAGAACCTTATTGCTGAGATTTATAGAATATTACATTGTTTCTATTTATTTTTAGAGCAATTTGGGATGGAAATTTTATACTAATTTTTTCTCAAATGTTCTTACTGAACACCTGTAGTTTTAGTTAAAAGCGTGCATCTGGTATAATAATGTGTGATTGTTCTATCTGGCCACACATGCCTCACTGTTAGACTTGGCCGTGTAACTCAGAAAGAAGGAGGCTTTAAATACTGAATTAATTCAGTTTCCTTAAATAGAATTTCCTGTCCAAATAGCTTTTCCATTCTGATAAATACAAAGGCCACAATATACTACTTACAGAAAACAAGAGAGCCACTATATAAGGTTGTATAGAGTGTGCTTTGGTGTATGGGCTTTATTTTTGGATATAGTTAAGTTTACACTAATTTTTCTCTTGGCCTAGGAGACAAATACAAAAAAAAAAAACCTAAAGAAACTTTGGACTCCTGTAGAGTAATGACTGAGCTCTGGCTTGTCTATGTTTTTCCTTATATTTAGAGATACTCTTTACATATTGTGGGTTTTTTCCCTTTGATTCACTACTCCATGTAAAAAAAAAAAAAAAAAAAGAATCTTCATTTCTTATTTCCAGCTGAAAGGTAAAAAAAATAAATAAATAAAGCTTCAGCATGCTACTTATAGCAGTAGCCCATTTCTGTTTAAAGTTGTGTGGTTATATGGCACAGAGCCCTGGGGAGTTTGGACAGCCTGTGGGCATCGTCAGCCCCGGGGAGGGTCTGTGGAAGCGTGAGGCGGGAGGAGCAGGTACTTGCTCGTACTATGCACCGTTCACATGGGGGTGCGTTGTTTTCACTCATGTGTTTATTTTTTGTTGTTGTTTCCTTGCAGTTAGCATTTGTGTTTGCTTGTTTGTTAATTGGCACATTTGCAGTATGTAATGATTGCATTCTTCTTGGGAAGCTAGTGCATATAGGTAACACCTCTTAATCCCAGTCTCTCCCTCCCTTGCCCCCCTCCCTGCATTCCTTGGTGCTCTTCCATTTTGTAAAAGAAAGCATTCTTGTTTTTGAAAAATTTGTTGATCCCCAACATTTTCAACTTATCTTGGCTAAGAAAGTCAAGGTAGTTTGACAAGGTCATGTGTTTTGTGTCTTTGCAAAAACAGGATGTGAGGTTTCTGCAGTACTGACCATCAGAGGGTTTCCCAGAGACATGCAGCTTGAGGCAGTGCACTTGGGGTCAGGCTCTGTGGTTCTCGCTGCTTGAAGCCTGAGCAGGCTGCTCAGGGCTCTGCACTTCCACTTCTCATTGGTTAGAAGTTTTCACCAGTGCTGTCCTTAATTGTGCATAGACCAGGTGAGCGCTCCCCCATGTTGCAGGTGAGAGCTCTGGACAGGGATTCCTCGACACTACAAATCCAGGTGATTATGATTTGATGGGATCTGAAATTGAGCCCAACAGACTGAACAAGCCTGGGTGCATCTGGTAATCTTATGTGACGATTTAGGGGTGGATTTGCTCGAATGCATTTGTCAGACAGGTATTTCTCATCATCTGCATATTTTTAGAAGTTTGCATAAGAACTGTACTACTGGCAGACTTTTACTAAACTTGATGATTGGATATTCCTTATTATAGAAGCAAGAAAGTTATTTGGATAGTTTAAAGCCCAGAATTTACTTGCATTATGTTCTTGATAATAGTTATGGGGGTAGAGTTTAAGGGTTCTTATCTTCCTGAAACCCTGGAGATGCAAGGTGATGCTGAAATTAACCAGCTTAATTTAGCCATTGTACAATGTATAGATTTTCCAAAATAATATGATATTAAAATATTTTCTGATTAAAAACAAATGTTTTGCAATTTTCCTCGAAATTACCATTTAACTTATAATTTTCAAAGATACAGCTATAGAATAGTATCACAATTAAAATCATTGCTTATATTTCCTATTTGTAAGGCTGTGTGCTAATGTCAACTCTGTGGAAATTAGAGTCACAGACTCTCTGTCTGAACCCCACAGCTATCCCTGCTGCCAGGATTTTGTGGCATCTTGAATAGACTCGCAAGGGTGAGGCAGGGCAGGAACAAGCTGGCTGCTGCTGTCTATGGATCGCTTTCATGTACACTCTGTACTCCTCATTCTGGAATAATCCATTTCCTGAAATAAACTTATTTCAGGTAAAGAAAGAGGAAGGAGAAAATAACTTGATTAATTAAGAAACCCCTGAAGATTCAGCTGTAACTGTAATTCTGCTGCTCTGTCCCCCGCACTCCCTAGTACCTGACTCTCACAGGCCTGCTCACTCTGTCCTGCAAAAACAAGAACTCAGGTTGCACCACTGTGGGGCTGTCTGTTTCTGAAAGAGGCAGAATGAGAAGAAGACCGGAAGCTGCTGGGACTCTAAGGCAGAGAGGGACACAGAGCAGCACGAGTGCCAGAGGCCTCGAGGCCCAGTGAAAGGCTGGCCATGGGCAGAACAGCCAGTCTCCAGATATCAATGGTGAGGCTGGAATTAAAATCAGGCTTCGGTCCACACAGGCTCATCTTTTTTCCTGTAGGAGGTGCTGTTCAGTTCCCTGTTTTAGTAGACTAGTATCTGGTGACAAATGGAGGGGACCACAAGCAGACTGAGCACAGGAATGGAGAGGTCTTTCTCTTTGTTTTCTACTAGCGCTAAGGTGGGCCAGCCAGCCCAGCAGATTAAAGCACCTGCTTAGGCAGGTACCAGCCCCACTCCCAGGGTGCACTGAGACAGTGACTGAGACTGGGCACGTGCCTGTGATCCCAGCACTTGGGAGGCTGAAAACAGGAAGATCATGCAGAATCTGATCTACGTAGTGAGACCCTGTCGACCCTGTACTAAATACATTTTTAAAAATAAATTAAAACTAATGCTGAGGTGTACTAATTGTGGAAATCTGAGCCATTGTCTTCCCCAACAAATACCGTATCAGTGTGGCGTATGTTCTTCACCACAGTAAAAATCACCTCATTTATTTCTCATTGCAAAAACAACCTCTTTTAAGAAAAAAATACAAGTTTTCTATGTATGTGTGTACAGACATAACAAAATCAGCTAAAAGTTTACCTTCCAGAAATGGTCACTTTTTATTAATGTTATTGTAGATTCTGATATTTATAATTACTGTAATAATATCTTTTAGGGGAGTACTGGGAATCAAACTCAGGACTTTAAACTTGCCAGGTAGGGCTATGCTACTGAGCTTTGTCCCCTGCCCTATTAATAGCTTAAAATAATTAAAAACAAAATGTATCCCAACGCAGAAATCCTCTCCAGAAAGATAGTAGGGAGAGAAAGCAATATTGCTTTTGGCTAACCATTAAATGTGTGGTATGAGTCATAAGTAATCCCTGTAAAAGATTCCAAAAACAGAAAGAAATGTCACTCCTTATAGCCAAACAGATATAACTCAGTGTATACATGTCTTTGTATTTCAGTACAAGAATTTCATTGAGGCTGGCCAGATAGCTCAATGGACCAAAGCATTTATTTAGGCAGAGTGCAGGGACCAGGATATAAGCTCTGGTGTCCTGTGCCTTCTCCACTTCAGGGTGTGCTGGGAGGCTGAAAACAGGAGGATCACTATGAGTCTGATCTGATCTGTGTAGTGAGACTATGAAGAAGAGAGAGAGAGAGAGAGAGAGAGAAAGGAAAGAAAGAAAGAAAGAAAGAAAGAAAGAAAGAAAGAAAGAAAGAAAGAAAGAAAGAAAGAAAGAAAGAAAGAAAGAAAGAAGTGAAGGAAGAAAGGAAGGAAGAAAGAAAGAAAAAAGAAAGAAAGAAAGAAAGAAAAAAGAAAGGAAGAAAGAAAGAAAGAAAGAAAGGAAGAAAGAAAGAAAGAAAGAAAGTGAGCGAGCAAAAGAATTTGATTGGAACCGATCACACACAGTTCATCCAAAGTTTACCAAGAAGTGGAGTTAATATCTGGGTTGGCTTCTTGGTTGTATTAGGAGGCAAAACAAATCTCTTTGTCACAAGCAGTGGCTGTACAAGTTCCAGCATGGAAAGGGAAGGGATAAAGCTTTTCCCTATTTTCAACAGGGAGAATTAAGTTTATTTTAATTGTAGTAGTCCTTATGTTTCCTAATTCTCCTTCCATACATTCTGCAACCCCTAAGTGCCCATATCACCATGGCCTGTTTCCAAGTCATCTCAGTGGTAATCTGTGGACATATTTGAAGTAGATATATTTTAAGTACCTCCCAGCAAGGAAATGGAAAACAAGCTTCTAAAGCTTCTACACAAGAGATTTTCCCTCCTTGTATCCCCCTATATAGTAGATGCTCAATAAATACTTCCTAGTCATAGTGTACTTTCTCCAGTACAGAATTAATTTCACCTGGGAGGTACTGTGACCAGGAGTAGCCTTAATACTAGGGCACCAGGCCAGATTTTCCTGGCAACTGACATATTAAATATAAATATAAAAATAAATATAAATATAAATATAAATATAATAGAGTAAATGTAGAACAGGTTTTAGCCAGTGAGACATACCTATAAATCTTAATGAATTGGAAAATAAGGAAAGTCTCTAAATCATAACCCTTTATCATCTGAAAATTGAAACAGTGTCAGACCCACACAGAATCAGTGCCAGAGAGAAAACACAAACTGGTATGTGCCAAACTAGATTACCAATGAGTGGTTCATCTGGTCATTATCTGTGTGGTTTCCAGCCCTGTGCATTTCATGAACATCTCCAGAAAGTTTGATTTTCACGTCACTTTTTCTGTACATTATGTTCAATGTTTGTTTTCCAAAATCCCAAAAGTTTGGTTTTGAACATTAGCTACATTTAGGCGTATAACAACCTGCTAGAGCCTCCTGAGAGATTTAGGTTCCATCAACATGTTTAGAAAGGGAAGGAGTCAACAGCTCATTTCTCTGGCTCATTTCTCATCATTTCTGTTTCTACCTCAATGGTAGGAAAACTTACAGCATCGGCATCATTAGTTTACTCAGTGCTCATTCTGAGGGGGACACTGTACTAGATGTTGGGGATGCAGTCATGATTGAAACCAATTGCAGGCTTCTGAACAATAATGATGACAAACTGTGATTTCAAGGCAGTGGTGTGCATGCCCCTACTATAGATGGTGCTAACACAGGAATTGGGGGCCCTCAGCAGAAGAGGCTCAAGGAGGGTTTCCTAGAGAAAAGGAATTTAGAGTAAGTATAAATAGAAGCTGACTGAGTCAGCATGGTAGGGAACTGTTCTGTGCTAAGAACTGTAGGTAAAAGAGTTCTGCCTCAGCCTCTCAGTTTCGGACAGAAAACTAAGAAAATGATGAGAAGGCTTCTGATTGACTTGTGCATTCTCTCTGATATTTTCATTCTGTTCAAAATTCTATATAACACTGTATTTTGGTGGACAACACCAAATTTTTATTAGTTATTGATATTTATATTTAAAGGATACTAGGCATAATTTTACTGAATGTTTTAAGAAGTGAACTAAAGAAAAAAGAATTAGTTTTAAGAGTTCAAAAGATAGTGGATAGGGAGGTTTTACATATTCCAAAGGAGGGAAGACTAGTCGATATTGTCACATATCTTCAGAGGAAGTTCACCAAGAAATAAAGATTATTGAGATGGATATAATTCTAATGAAGCTGATTCAGTGAAGGTGTTTTGCTAGTTTGTCTGGTAAGAATACAAGCTCTGCAGTCAGACATCTGTCTGTTAGGTTTCAAAACCAGGACATCAATTCTTTTATTTTAGATTTCCTAACCTGTGAAAGATTACAGCAGTATCTACTTTCAGGGGTGTCGTTCTGATTATATGAATCAGTATATAAAAGCACTTAGAATAGAGCCAGTAAAATTATTAAAACAATACTATTCTGTACTGTGCTCCTTCTACATTACAGATCTCATTAAATGATGCTTCTGTTTAAATCCCTCACCTGCCCATGGCATACAGTGACATTGATCTGGTTGTAGTCTGCCTGTTCTGTTCCATCTCTCAAAATAGCCTTTCCCTCTGCCTGCTGCTGTGTCAGCCCCTTCAAAAGCAAGTTTCTGATTCCAGCTGCTCCTCACTATGCTGCTTGAATGTCACACCTCCATAGCTCTTTCCAGTGACATTTTCCTGTGTTCAGGTCCCCCAGTCAGGAAAGATGCCTTGCCTTATGATACCATCCTATGTCCACTCTGTTGCAGTACAGTAATGTGACTGGCTCCTACACCTTATTCCTCTGAGTTTTATTGAACCATGGTCTTTATTGTATGCATGTTCAGCAGACATGTATTCACGACCCAGTAAAACTGTTAAATAGATTGTGCCCCTCCTTTAGAATTTTAAAAAAAATCAGAGGGCTGGGGAGGTAGCTTGGTGGTCTAAGTACCTGCCCAGCAAGTGCAAGGACCCAGGTTTGATTCCTGGCACTGCATGCCATGCCAGTCCCAGAACCCAGACCCTGCGGTGCTGATCCGTAAATAGGGCATGGTGATGCATGCCTTAATCCCAGTGCTAGGCAGGCTGAGACAGGAGGACTGCCATAAGTCTATGCTGTGTAGCAAGACCCTGAATCAAAGAGAGAGAGAGAGAGAGAGAGAGAGACAGACAGACAGAGACACAGAGAGACAGAGACAGAGAGAGAGGAGATTTGAACTTGATCTCGATGTACAGACTTTGTTCAAAGGATTATTATAAATACCTACTGCTTTTGCTTCACTGGTGTGGAAGATAAGCAAAGGCTTAAAGATACTGAGTTTTGAAATCTGGGACAGATATTTTATTCTGTTTATTTCCTTTGTGTGTGTGTGGTACTGGGGCTTGAACTTGGGACCTTGAGCTTGTCAGGCAAGCACTTATGCTGCTGAGCTGTATCCTCAGCTCCCTGGGACTCATATTTTGAAAATATTCCAAAGCTTTTGTGGAAGTCCACTTTCCCCATTGCTCACACAAAATGCCTGACACTCGCAACTTAAAGGAGAGGTTGCCTGTGGCTCATGATTCCAAGCCAGAGAATTGTGGCAGAAGGGCATGGCAGAGGAGGCTGCTCAGCTCACAGCATCCCAGAAGCAGAGAGCAGGGAGAAGCCAGAGAGGAGAGGTAGCAGTGCACATGGTTCCCCAGGTCATACTTCATGTTCCCATTCCTCTAGCTGAGCCCCACTCAGCTATGAAGTCATCAATGGAGTGATCCATTGATAAGGATACTACCTTCATAATCCAATCAGCTCTCTAGGATTCTCTTAATCCAGCCATAGGTTGACAATAAAGATTGGCTGAACCCAAAAGAATGAATACCAAACGAATTGACTCAGCTGGGAAGAGCAGGCAATCAACCCTTGGACACTGACAAGTTCTACCTTGTGCCTCAAGCTCCAAACAAAGGCATTCAGGAACAAAGTTTTTGCATGGAGAGGTGCTGAGTGTGCAACTGAATACATTTCCAAGCAGCTGAGTTCCAAAGTATGAGGTTAGTCCAGTTTTTACCTCATCAACATATATAATTTTTAAAAGGAATTTATTGAGAACAGGCATTTCTATAGAGGGAGTGATGACTACTCTTTATTTTTATCTTTTGTTTATCTGAATCTTCTAATTTTTCTACACTAAATATATACTTGTTTTATTTTTGAGTTAGAAAATGGCAGTTCAGATGTCTTGCGAAATGTAAATTTAAGTAAATTATTTTTTTATTCTTGGGTTGATTGAAGTTGTTTTTCATTGCAGGAAGTCTTCTGCTTCTTCCTACCTCCTCTCTGTGATGGGGCTATGTGTTTACGTATTTGTCTGAGGGACTGGTGCCAGCCCCTATTTCTGCCTCCTATACAAAAACTACTTCAGTGACCAATGAAATTGGATATACTCTACTAATCATTTACTGTATATCCTTAAAGAATAGGTAATAAATTCTAATTAGCATAGACATAGATAATATGCTCTTAGAAAAATGGCCATATTACTATACACGAGCATTTACGCAGATCTGATCTAGCCAGGATTCCTTTGAGGACACTTGAGTGTTGTACAACTTGATTTTTTTTCTATGTGATGGCCCAGTATCTTCATTTTACATTTATTTCACAGTCTAATTTCATTATCCTAGCTCAGTGAGAATCAGTTTCTCATAATTAATTATCTGAGTTGATGCCAGCTCAGTCGCATTTTCTACATCATTTACCAGGAAGTATAGTTTTTTTTAAGAACTCAGAACAAGCACACAGGTAACCCATCACCAGGATATGCCCCAAAATGGGCACCGTCGGAAACAGCCCTCACCTCTGGAGCTTTCTGTCTTCTATAAATTGATGGACAGACCATGCTGCTGACCTGGAGACCAACCAAGTACCCATTCCAGTCTGCCATTTCTGTGTGAGTCTCCACTGACAGGAGAGAAATCCTTCTTTTTTGCAAGGAGGAAGGTTGCTCTAGAGAGCGGTGTCTGAGGGTTCCTGTTTAGCAAACTAATTACATCCTTCTGTGCCACAGTGTAGGAACTTGCTCAGGACATGCTTATGAGATCTGAGAGCAAATTAGGGAGAAAGTCCTGTGACTTTCAATTATAAAGGCCTTCCCACAAAAATGTGCATATTTAGGTAAATTATCATAGCCCTTCTTTTTCTTTTCATATGTGGATGATTGCTCGTTCATGCTTGAGCATTACAAAGCTTGATTTAAAATCTAAGTCCTGTTGATGCACTTTTCTGACATCAACATTTTTAAAAGTAAATTAAATAGAAAAGTAAGTTCTGGCATGTGATGCAAATTCTTCTAGTGTATCTGGCCTTCATTGAATAATTTATGAGTTATTGCCACAAGATGTTTGTATAGATTAGGTACCACAGAGATCTAAGGAACCATGTTTATTTGATCCTAATTAATCCTTGGCCTTAAATAGATAATCACACCACTTTCCAATTTCTAATGTTAAGCAATTAAATAACTAGCAGCTGTTTGGCAAGTAAATACTAACTTTGCCAATTAGATATGTCCAAATTTTCACCACATTTAAAGTATATTATAATAGATTGCAAGCAGTATTGTAATATATATATATTGAAATATATATATATTGAAATATATATATAAGTATATATATATATACCTTAGCATTGTATGCTATAAGTTTTCACTAAATAATTACTTATCTGCTTAATAGTGTTAAATATAATGTGATAGGGCATAGTGTATATGGTATGATATGTTTTTATACATAATATATGAAAAAACATTTTGACTATCTATATGAAAGTGTTTTGTATTTATATAATATGAAAAATAACAAAATATTAAGTTACTGAGAGTTTTCATTGGCTTACTTTGAATATTTCTAAACTTTTATGACTGATTCCTCTTTTCTAAATGAAATTTCTAAATATAAAATTTCAGTGATTATGAATGAAGAAAAAATTAGATTTCTATAATGTGTAATTTAAACCAGTGATTCCTAAATTTCATAATTTATCACAATTAAATGGAGCAATTATTAAAAAGAAATTATTGCTAGTCCTGATCTACACAGTTTCAGATTTAGCAGATTTGTGATTTTGGGTGAGGGGGCATTGAGACAGTGTCTCATTATACAATTCAAGCTGGACTTGAACTTTCCATGTAGTCCAGGTTGGCCTCAAACTCATGATGGTCCTCCTCTCTCAGCTTCCCAAGGCACAGGCATGTGTCACCACATGCAGTTAGATTTAGTAAATTTGCTATGAATGGCCACCAAACTAATATTGAACAAATTCTCACATGGTCCTGATGTCTATGATCTAAGATTTTTATGGCAGTAGAGTATAGATCAACCTCAGCTTATGTTACCTTAATATACAAAATGAAAGAGTGGTAGAATAATAAATAGAAAAGCATGTGCAAGCATATGTGTGCATAAATGCTTTAGCTCCCTGAATGAGGTGCATTGATATGAAAAATAGTATTATAGCTTTTACATGATATGAGACAATATCTTAAACGTTATTTCCAAAACCTGGTATCCATATCAGTAAGAGTTACTGAAAGTGTTTGAAATGCTCTTAATGTATTCATTCCCCATTTACAAGGGGCCTCCTTGTGTATATATATAGGAATCCTGGCCTCGGTGGGTCTATTCGGAATCCAAATCCCTCAGGAATGTGTTGGATGGAAGACTAGCTTTACTCTTGACTTACTTAACCCTATGGATTATCAAAAAGTTTTTCCTTATCTTTTAAAACCATCATTTAAAAAAACAAAAAAAAAACTATTCTGTATTTCTAAAAATAAAACGATATATATTTCCATTAAAAATTAATTAAAAACAAAATTATCATTTTTATTTCCTTAGCTCCAAAACAATCCTGGATTATTACAATATCAATATTGCATTTTCTGTTTCTATATTCTTTTCTTTTAAATTTCTAAGTTCCAGTACTGTAAGGCTCTCAACACATGTTTTAGTAATATTTTTCTTTATTTTTGCTGGTAATATAATTTAGTGGTTGGTATCTTTAAAATTTTTAAGGTACATGCAGTTCTGTTTCTGTTTTGTGAAGATTACTATTTGTTCTTTTCTGCAGTAGCCCTTTGGAGTTAAGTAATGCATGTAGTTTTTTTCAACTCAATAATTTCTACTCCACAAGACAAATGAGTCTGCTATTACATATACAAGTTACATTTTCTAGCCGGGCGTGGTGGTGCATACCTGTAATCCCAGCACTTGGGAGGCTGAGGCAGGAGGATCACTGTGAGTTCAAGACCAGCCTGGGCTACAAAAGTGAGCTCACTCAAGGCCAACCTGAACTGCATAGTGAGACCCTGTCTCAAAAAGACAAAAAAAAAAACAAGTTACATTTTCTATCACTGGGCTGCATTTTCTTGGAATTTAGGCTCTACAGCTGAGAAATGTGTTTGAGAATAAGAATAGCTATCCTAAAAAGGTATCTGTCATTTTTATTACTGTAATAGGGGCCTTATTTGAAAACGGATATTATAGCCTAAGATTCTTGCATAATGATTTTATCTATTCACTCATTCAGTACTTATTAATTAAGCGTTTCTATCTGCCAGCAGAAAAAGGAAACGAAAATACTTAAAGTCCCTCAAAAAGGTTGAACTCTGAATTATCTGCAGGAAAAGGAAGTGACTTCTGATGCATGCTAAGCTCTAGTGCACAGGAGGCCCTTCCTCTCATGAATGTGGAGTACAGTCAACTTAGCGTAGCATCTCCTCCAGATATATTCCAAGATAATGGAAATTAAAGCCATTTCTGTAAGTAAAGGAATAGCCACAAAATTTCTAAGGCCAACACATACTTCTATTCATTATATTTATTGATACATTTTGAAAGTTTGAAAAATGCACATTTTAAGACGTTCCCTTACCCGTCTTAGAGGTCTACAGTATACCTCCAAGTCATAGGAACAGCCTCGATGAGGCCAGGCTTAGTAATGACTTGCTCTGCGTGGGAAATTTGTGAAAGCCACTGCATTGGTCCTAATCGTCATTCCCGGTGGTGCCCAGGCTCATCTCCTCCTCTGTGCTCCATACCTCTTAGCAGCTGCAGCCTTATCCATGTTCAGTGCAGAAAGGAGATCTCCCTCCATCACTGGCCATGGGCTGTACCTTGCAGTGGGCTGTACCATGCAGTGGAAAGATAGCCTCTTTTCTACCATCCTGGAGGACCATTAGAGACAGGGACAGGATGATAATTTTTCTCCAAAGTTTGTGAGAAGTAGAACTTCATTTGGGTTGAATTATTCCTATGAAGCACATGCTTTCAGGAGAGGATTCAGGATGCATCATGACCTAATTGTGACATCTCCTTTACTCATTAAGATTGAGTACCTCCTCCATGTACTAGGACATGTTGGGCAGGTTGCTAAGGATAGAGGCCTGAGAAACACTCCTGTCCTGAGATAGTGTGTGTAAGAAAAAATTGTTGAATGCTCCTAAAGTTGAATTTAGAATTTTTCTTCTAATTAGAAAAGTGGGAGAAGAAACTAGTGATAATTATCTATAAAGATGTGGGGAACTAGTCACCTGTAGAAAGCCAGTGTTTAATCATGAAAAGAATCTTCACTTGCTCTCAGCCAAAAGGCTGAGAAGCAATCATGAGAAGCATCTTCAACACGTTCCCTGATGCTCGTATGAGTCAGGATGACCCACACTTGGGAACCCCTTCTGCATCCTAAGGGCTATGCCTCAGCAGACACACAGTGCTTTGTAGAACTGTTGTTAGTGTCAGCTGTCTGTATGAGTAGAATTTTGTTTGTGAAGCAAACTGTAGATCAAATTTAATAAATCTGTTCTGGTAATCTTATCATCCTCAATTAAAAATATGTGTTTCCATTTTCTGTGCATATTGCAGTTCTGTAATCTGACAAACTGGAGCACATGAGATGCAGTTTCATGCTCTATTGAACTGATTTTGCTGTATCTAGCGAGAACTGCTTGGTGAGCATGAGCACAGTGGCACATTTTAATGACCCTTATGTTTGTGAAATGCAGTTTGCTGTACGTTTTTTGTTGTTCTGAAAATGTGATATCATGCGTTTGCCTATTTTAGAGAGAGCTTTTGGGAGCTAAAAGGATAAGTGCTAATGAACCCAGTAACAGTAAGTGTGGGCGACACTCGGTGCTAGTCTCCGTAGCTAAGGCAGCTACAGTAGGTCCCCTGCTTTGACTAAGCTTACATTCTATCGCAGAAGAAAATACAAAAAGAAAAACAGTCAAGCAGAAAGCCACACTAAGGGAATAAGACAGTTGAATGGTGTGGCACTGTGAAAAGAATAAGCAGTGATGTGAGACAGAAGCCTAGCAAAGCGAAGAGGGCCTTTCTAAAAGGGAGGAGGGGTTCACATGGGACAGAGAAAACGAGGCAAAAAAACAAAGAGCACACGTGTACTTCATGTAGGGATGGAGTAGGTACAAAGGCCGTGAGACAAAACAAACTGCTGGGCCTGAAAAATAGGAAGGCCTCTGTGCACCAAGGCCCGTGCTCATGGGTTTCCCCTTTTTTTCTGTCTCCTTGTGCCTCACAGTAATCTTGTGAGTTTGGTCTCAAAGTGATCTGTATTTTGAGATGACAGTGCCAGAGGACAAAGGGATGAAGACTCAGCTCAGCTTTTCAGCAGATAAATTGGTGGGAAAAGGACAGGGCCTGCCCCCGCCCATCCACACCTTTGGCAAAACTACAATACAACCATGATGATTATAAGGGATTTGGAAACCAGTTTCCCTGAAGAAATGCATGCTGGTGGCACCGCCTTCCTCAGTCACACACACCAGAGTCACGGAAGTTCAATCATCACCTTTCCCTCCTCAGCCTCCAAGGGTAACCAACTCCCATGTCCTGAACTTTTCTCTTGAGTTCTTTTCAATATCCCTTTCCTCTTTCTGTTTGTCTCTCCTAGTTTGCATACCTCACTTTACTGTTCTTCCCTTAATGTATGTGTAAACCCTCCTAACTTATCTACCTGCTCTTTTCCTTAACTCTTGAACCACATTTACTTTCAAAAATTTAAATATGACTATGGCCATGCGACCTAAATACCTTCAGTAATCTACTAGCAGAACTTCAGAGCCCTCGCTGGCATTCAGAGCCAGCACATCTCCCCCTTTTCTTCTGTCCCCTCCCTCCATGCCTCCCAGTTTCTGTCTCAGCACATAGGATTCTGTTCTTCTCCCCCGCTGGCCAGGCTTTGTCCCTTCTGCACTGGTACTGTTCTCTCTGAATGCTGCAGCCCTGAATTCTTTCCTCGCGTTCAAGTAGACTCTTACCCCTCCTGGAAGACTTGGCACAGAGGGCTTGTCACCGAGAAAGTGTCACACATTTCATGCCCTCATCTTTTGACTGATCTATGTTACATTATGTCTTTTGTTGGGGTCCTGGGACTACTTTATACACATTTCTATTACACTTCTACTATAATCAACTGTTCATCTCTCTTTGGTTCTGACTACAACATGAGTTCTTTGACAGTGAGTATGTTTTGAATCTGCTTTCTAAGTCATATATTCATATGGGCAGTTTGTAAATATTTGATGAATGAGTAAGGAAATGACCAAATAAAAGCTGTATGTAGAGACACTAAGTTTTGATGGGGCTTGAGGGTAATAGAAAATATAGAATTTATAGCAGAGACAATGAGTTTGTTGCTACTATAATGGATGCCCTTTCTTGTGACTGGAACGTGCATCAGGAGATCTGCTACTAATGTGCTCTGTGTAAGTGTTTACAGAAGGGTGGGACAAATAGAACTTTATAGACATTAGGTGGAGCTCTGCTCTTGTGATCAGCATGCAGTAACTAAAACAGTGGAACAGTCTTGCAGGAGAAGAGGCCTTCTCCTGGGGAAAAGATGCCGACATGTGGCTGTGGCTCACATTCCAGGCTGGAGGCTGTGGCTCTCCAAGCAAAGGTGGGAAAGAGAACCACAGCCAGCCCCCCTACGGATAGGCACGGGGACCCCAGTGCAGTGCACAGGCATTGTGGTCCGCTGTTGGTGACTTCCCTGCTACTCACAGAGCTGCCACTTCCTTGCTCCAAGCTTTTGCTCATCAGTAAGGGGAACGTTGGTCACGAGCACAGTTTACAGTGACTCAGCGACCACCTGCAAGTTGTCTATGAGAGGCGCTTTTTGTTTTAATTTCTCCAACCGAAGAGTTAATTTTCAAGGCTGCATTATGGTTTTATACTTAATGTTTCATGGCTGCAGAAGACTCAGACTGCAGCAACAGAGAGAAGTAATAATCCCATCACTCCACACATCAGTTTGCTTGGGTTCCTTGAGGGCAGTTAGTGAAGAGCAAGTGCGTTACAAAAAAAAAATCCTGCAGCAATTCAACCTGCAATGCCTTTCATCAAATTCCTGAATATTAAAATGCACTCTACTCACTTTGAACAAACCAGGGAAATAGAAAGGTCATAAGATTAATTCAAACTCACCTAATCGCTACATATTTTCTTCCTTTTAGAAGTGATGGCTTGCCAGAGAGAATTAGAAAAATAAAACCTTCTGTAGAACCTGGGGCTTTTTAAATTCCATCTGATTTTCTCATTTTTTATTAAATACTTGATCCCTGGGTACAGCAACTGAAACGCTGTCACGTTGGAATGCATCACTGTCACTTCAGTTTTGTAATTTAAAGGGAAAGATGGCAGAGGAAACCATGATTATGATTGTTCAGTGGCATTTTTTAAACTTACTTTTTTTGTCCACAGTAAATTACAGGTTGGGGCAGTGGCTTGCTCTAGCCTGAACTTCTGGTTCCCTGGCCTTTAGACTTCCACTGTGCCATCCCACTGATCCCTTCTTAGGGCAGTAACTACTGGCCCTCTCTGTCCATTAGGGCTGCTGACTTTTCCAGGAATTCTTTCTAAATCAATAAAACAGGAGCACACATCGTGTCTACAGAGCTATAGTCTCTCCCATCAGCAGAACCTGTGATAATTCCCATCACATCTGAAGGGTCACAGTTATATTCGTCACTCTTCTCTGTTTTCTCACCCACATCACCCTCACAGGGGATGATCTTGACTCCACTTTTCCTGAAACAACAGGGAAATGAGCTGAGAAGGTTTGCAGCATGAGCCCATGTTGGTATATTTAATCTGTACAACCTGAGATGGTGAGCTTATTGTTATTCCTGTTACAATGAGGTAATTGGGGCTGAGGTGAGTGAGGTTCTCAGATGGTGGAGATGGGCTTCAGCTGAATTCCCTATCTACTGTTCCTTTCTTGTGCTGTAATCCAGCCTAAAGCAGAAACCCTGGGCATGAGCCTTCAGATTTCTTATTCCTATCTTCTAAACATAGCATGATTCACCTGACCCCATCTCTCCATGCTTTTCTTGTGTTTCTTTTCCTGTTATAACAGGCTAATGATCTTCTGGCTGTGGTTGGTATCACATCACCTTGAAGGCCTTCATCGCTGACCTCCTATGACTTCAGACTCCTTTCCTCAATAACTCTTTCTACTCGATACACAGCTTGATACACAGCAGCCTCTTAAGCTTCCCTCTGTCTTAAAGAAAATTATATTCCTAATATTCGCAACTCTTTCCAAGTGCTGGTTTATTCCTTTAATGCTCTTTTGTCACCTCTAGTTCACCTTAGTATGAATTCCAAGTTTGTGCTTTCATGGAAGTTGTTTTATTCTAAGGAATATTGAGTTTGCAATGAGGAAACACAATTCAGTGATCCCTCTGTCTGCTGTATACAGTGCCCAGTCGGGGTTACCTCATCGTTGAGACTCTCTATCTATGACTCTGAGACTTTGCACGAAGTTTTCAGGTCACTCAGCCTTAAATTCCTTTGGTTCCACCACTTCTCCCTATCTTCCAGGATTCTGAATGCTCTCGTGTCTCGTCTGCCTTGGCTATCCTCCAGCTTATGCCAGTAGAAATGCTTCATCTGCTTCCATAGTTTCATTCTCTGACCTGCACCCAGATGTTCCCCATCCTGATCTGCATTCCAGAACTCAGGGGCTTCACAAACCATCCTTTTTATTTCCTAGTGAACGTTCTTGGACATTTCAAGTCCAGAACCACAAAGCCAAGTTTAGAATGTTCCTTCCTTCCAATTGCCCTACTGAGGTGGCTGCACCATGATGGCTTCATCTCCTCTACGTGGCTCTCAGGGAGTCTTCCTCTGTTCTTCTTCCCTTGCTGCTCCCCAATGTCTTCCCAGGTGTCCCAGAATTCTTCAGAATAACACTCAATTTTTCTGTCCTCAATTTCACTGCTTAATTTGTACTCCCATAGTTTCTTACCAAAACTAAAAGTTTTATTTTTACATTTATTTCCTTATTTGTGGATGTGTTAAATGATGGTCCATTATGAGTGTCTTCATATTTACTGTATTTATTGATTTCATTTATATTTGTCATAGCTTGCAGACTTTGATTGCTAATCTCTAAAGCAGTAGGATTTCACTGTCAGTGGTCTTCAGATATTTTTTCTTTTTTTATAATTTTATTACTTTTAATAAGAAACAATGAGACAGATTCAAACTAGGACAGCCACAATAATTAATACAATGCATATTGTTGTCTCCATAGTAGTTGTTCAGAGTGCAAGATGCAGACATGGTAACTTTTGTAAACACTATTGGTACAAATATTTCTTCTCATTGAGCTAAGAGAATGTAGTTGTAAGCATAGTCCAGTGTTCCATAATAGTAGTGGGTTATCAGCAGAACTGTTAGTGTCAGAAGCTGTTGACTTGAGCCTTTTACAGCTTGGCATACCAAGCTGATTTTATTTTTTCTGCCTCATGGTTAAACTTTTCTGCTGGGTGGTTAAGGCAAATTAAAGCAAGAACTATATAACAAAAAAAGTAACTTTTGTATCTGATAAGGTCAGTCAAATCCCCTTAGGATTTACCTTAAAACTGTGTACAGTATTTTGTAGAACTTCTGTCAGTGTGAGTCAGCTGGATGAGTCACAGCCATTGCTTGACCAGTTTGCTCTCTGTAAAAGTCTAAGAGAATGTTTTCTCTCTAGGTGACTCTCCTTAGGCACACTGTACATCGTCGCTCCCTTTCCTCCATAGCCCCATCAGCTCCTTAAACAGAAAATTTGGGATACCGCTGAGTTATAGGATGTTACAGTACAATTCTTTTATGTCCTGAGTCCTCACTGACCTTGAAGGGCTACTGCCGAAATACTGCCTATCCTTGTAGCCCTTCCTTTCTTTAAATTTTTGGTCTGCAAACTTATGTTGTTAACCCTCCAGAAAAGAAGCTTAGTGATACTATTACTGTATAACATAGGTGCTTGAACTTAACATCACAGTCTTTCTGAATATCAAATGCCTTATATTTAATGTAGAACTAGTATTTTTCATCAATTACTGATATTCTGATAAATCCCTATAGAATATGATTTAAAAAAAATTGCCCACTTTTACACAGCAATTTAGAAAATTGTAGCAGGTCAATCTTATGGCATTTTTCCTTGGCTGTTATTCTCCTTTATTACCCCTTTTTTGGATTTTTAAAACAAACATTTACCTGAGAGTAGAACAAGAATTGAAATGACATTAGAAGCAGCACACATCTAAAAGAAGAGAATAACAGGCATTTCAAGTATGAGGTTAGCATTACACTTTGCTATCCTCAGTGTCAAAAACCTGTTAGAGATTCTTAGGACCATTGTCTAGTGCATCCTGTGTATATAAGGGCATAGGTTGGTTCTTGCCATGTTTTCTAACTTTTCTGCTTGCTGTCTCTTCATTGTTTAATCCTTAAATTCTTGATATTTATTTAGATTTGTTATGCCTTTCCACTTTTATTTCTTCTTTTAAGCTCTTACACTAGGAAGAAGACTATATGATGTTTACATAGATAGCTTTGGTTTATTTCACTTATGAGTATATCATCAAGAAACATCCACTTATATATGAAGGCTTTAAGTTTATGTTTCTTTATAGCTGAGTAATATTACATTGTATAAAAACACCACATCTTTTCAACCATTCTTCAGGTGATGGGCATTTTGGTTGTTTCAAAGATCTGGCTATCACAAAATGTGCTGCTATAAACATAGTTGCACAAACATCACTGTGATATGATGTTTGTAGTTCTTCTGGGAAAATTTCTGGTAGGAGGATAGCTGGATTGAATGGGATTTCCAGTCATAAATTTTTAAGGAGTCTCCACACCGATTTCCATAATGTATGCACCAGTCTGCATTCCCACCAACAGTGGAAAAGTGTTCCTTTCTCCCCACAGCCTCTCCAACACTTGTTGTTGGTTGATTTCTTTATAATAGCCATTCTTTCTGGGGTGAAATGTTGTTTTAATTTGCATTTCACTGATGGCTAGCGATATGTAACATTTCTTCATGTATTTATAAGCTTCTAGTATTTCTTACTCTGAGAAGTGTGTGTCCATCTCAGATGCCCATTTCTGGATTGGCTCTTTTAATTTTGGGACCTTAATGTTTTTTAGTTTTTTATAAATTCTAGCTAGAAGACCTTTGTCTGAATACTAATTAGTTAAGATTGTTTTGAAATTTGTGGGTTGACTTTTCATTGTATTTCTTTTCATGTGCAAAATCTTCTCAACCAGTGGAGGTCCCAGTTGTTGATTCTTTCAAGTTACATGTTCATTTGATTTCTGTCCATGAACTGTTTGCCTACCCAGATGTCTTCAAGATTTCCTCCTACTTTCTTTTCCAGAAAATTTAGTGTTTCTGCTTTAATATTTAGATCTTTAATCCATTTTGATCGAGGTGATATACCTGGGTCAAATTTTGTTTTTTAGCATGTAAAGATCCAATTTTTCTGGCACGACTTGTTAAAGAGGTGGTCTTTCTTCCAGTAAACATATTTGGCTCCTTAGTGAAAGATAAGGAGGTTGAGTGTGCACACTGAAAGCAATTACCAACAGAGTAAAATGTCCACCCACAAATTTAAAAAAAAAAAACTTAACTAGTATTCAGACAAAGGTCTTCTATCTAGATTTGCTTCTGCATCTTCTGATCTATTCCACTGATGCTATTTTTTCACCAGTACCATTCTGATTTTATCACTGTAAATTTGTAATATAATTTTAAGTCAGGAATTATCATGTCTCCTGCCTTATCTTTGTTGCCTAGGATTGTCTTTGCTATTCTAGGTCTTCTCTTGGTTCCAAATAAATTTTAGGAATGATTTCTTCAAGTCTGTGAAGTATGTTGATGGTATTTTGATATTGATTTAAATCTGTATAGCAATTTTGGGAGTATGACCATCTTCACAATGCTAGTTCTTCCTATCTAGGAGCAGGGAATATCTTTTCATCTTCTGAAATGCTCTATGATTTCATTTTACAGAGCACTGTAGTTCTCAATTCCCATTTTCTGAAATGCTCTATGATTTCTTTTTACAGAGTACTGTAGTTCTCATTGAATAGATCTTTTACTTCTTAATTAGGTTAATTCCTAAGTATTTCATTTTTTGCAGTACTATTGTAAAAAGGTATTGTTTCTCTAATTTCTCTCTCAGTGTGTTTGCTGCCTGTGTAAAGGAACACTATTGACATTTGGATGTTGGCTTTGTATCCTGCTATGCTACTGAATTTGCATTTTAATTCTAGTAGCTTGTTGGTGGAGGTTTTCTTTATTACTATTAATAAGAAATAACAATGCAACAGTTTCAAAACATCGTAGTAGTACATTCCCAGTAATTGGTACAATGCCTATTGTTGTCCTCCTGGTAGTTATACAGGGCACAGGCTGTAGATGTGGCAAATTTTCTAGTCATTATTGGTACAAAAATTTTCTCCTCATTGAGCTAAGGGAACGTAGTTGTATACATAATCCAATGTTTGATAATCGCAGTGAGTTATTGGCAAAACTGGCAGTGTTAGGAGCTGTTGATTAAAGCCTTTTACACCTCAGCATAATAATCTAGCCTTGTGGTTAAACTTTTCTTCTGGGTGGTTAAAGGCAAGTTAAAGACCTGTATAGGGGCAACCCACTAGGATCCCTCTTCTGTTCTCCTCTTGGACAGAAGCTTTCTTTCCCAATAAATATTCTATTCTATTCTATAAATAAATAAATAAATAAGTAAATAAATAGATAGATAGATACCTGTATAACAGAAAATATAACTTTTTCATTTCTCAAGGTCAGTCAAATCTCAAGATTTACTTTGAACCCATCCATGTACAGTGCTTTGTAGAACTGTTGTCAGGACAAGCCATCTGAATGAGTTACGGCCATTGCTTGACTAATTTGCTCTCTGTGAAACCCTGAGAGAATGTTTTCTCTCTAGGTGGCTCTCCTTAGGCACATTATATATCTTCAACCCCTTTCCTCTGTAGCTCCATAATCTCCTTGAACCAAAAATTTGGAAAACCACTGAGCTATATGGTATTACAGCACAGGTTCTCTTACGTCCTGAGTCCTCACTGACCTTGAAGGGCTAGGACCAAAATATTGGCTATCCTTTTAGCCCTTCTTTTTCTCTAATTTTTGGTCTATAAACTTATATTCTTAGCCCTCCAGAAGAAAAGCTTAATGATACTATTACTCTATAACTTAGGTACTTGAGCTTAACATCACTGTCTTTCTGAGTATTAAACATCTAAGGCTTAATTTGGAATTGGTATTATCTATCAATCATTGATGTTCTGATAAATATCTATAAAATGTAATAAAAGAAGTTACACATTTTTACACAGAAATTTATAAATCTAAACATATACAAAATTGTAGCATTTCAATCCTATTGTATTTTTCTTTGTTTCTTATTCTAATTTAATACCCTTTCTTTTGTTTTCTTGTAAACCAGCCATTTACTTGAGAGTGTAGCAGAAACTGAAATTATATTAAAAGCAGCACACATCTAAAAGACCATAATGACAAGCATGCCAAGCATAGTTTTAGTGTTACACATTGCTATCCTCAGTGTGATAAACCCTTTGGACGTTGTTAGGACCATTATCTAATTCATCCTGTGCATGGCTTTGCTCCTGACACGTTTCCTATGTTTTCCTGCTTGCAGTCACTTCACTGTTTAATGCGTAAGTCTGAATTCTACAAGAAATTTACAGAAGACATAATCCCAATACTCCTCAAACTCTTAAGTGAAATTGAAAAGGAAGCAATCCTCCCAAAATCATTCCTAGGGGCAAATGCTACACTGATACCAAAACCAGAGAGGGATGCAACTAAAAAAGAGAACTGCAGGCCAATTTCTCTCATGAACATAGATGTTGGTGGAGTTTTGTGGGTCTCCCAAGCAGAGTACCACATCATCTGCAAATAATGATTTGTTTGTTCTTATTCCTATTGTATAGTCTATTTTAAAAATGTCCCTATGCAGCTCAAAAAAACTTATATTCAGAAGTGGTTGAGTGGAACACTCTGTATATGTCTGCTAAGCCCAGGTGTTCAAAGTTCTGGTTCATGTCTGCTACTTTGTCTGCTTTACCTGTCTTTTTGGAATAAAGAGTGTTTTGGTCTCCTGTGAAGACTGTGGTATTGGATGTTAGATTGTTCATGTCCCATAAGATATGTCATATATAGCTGGTGCTCCTGTGTTGGGTGTGTACATATTTATGAATGTTATGTCTTTGTCTTGAATTTTTCCCCTAATGAGTATGTAGTAGCCTTCTTTACTTTGTTTGATCAATCTTGGTTTGAAGTTCAGACCTATGATTTTCTTTAAGAGTTAAGTGTGTTTCTTGTATACAGCATATTATTGGATTTTGCTTCCTAATCCACTGCACCAGTCTATTTTGTTTATTTGGAGAACTAAGTCCATTTACATTGATGGTTATCATTGAAATATACTGACTTATGATTGACATGCTTTTTACCTACTATTGTTTACCCCTTTTTCTCCTGTGTTTAGTTGGTTGCCCTATTTGGTGGGCTCTTTCTGTTCTCATTCGTGGAGTTTGATTCACTTTAGTCCCTCTCTGAAATGTTTTTTAATAGTCTGTGTAGGGTTGGCTTTGACATCATGAAATTCTTTAATTGTTCTTTGTGATGGAAGTATTTCACTTCTCCCTCATATGTTAAAGAGAGTTTTTTGGGATATAGCATTCTGGGCTGGAATTTGTTTTCATGGAGGACTTGAAGCACTCTGCTCCGTGTTCTTCTCGACTCCATGGTTTTTGAAGAGAAATCTGCCATTATTCTAATAGGTGTTTCTTTAAATGTGATCTGTTTCTTTTCTCTAGTAGCTTTTAATATATTATTCTTCTACTGGATTTCTGGGATCTTGACTGTTATGTATCTGGTGTGGTTTTAGTTGGGTTGATGTTATTTGGAGCTCCGCATGCTTCAGTTACCTGAATCCCAGATTGTTTCCCCATATTTGGGAAGTATTCTGCTATTATATCTGGCCATAATCCTTTTATATCATTCCTATTGACTCCTTCTTTCTTGTTG
Organism: Myocastor coypus; assembly: GCA_004027025.1. NCBI lineage: Eukaryota > Metazoa > Chordata > Mammalia > Rodentia > Myocastoridae > Myocastor > Myocastor coypus. The sequence continues at coordinate 77,184 of PVJA010000133.1, read as the reverse complement.
ACACCTATTAGTCTCACATTGTTCATCTTTGCGGAGTTCTGCAGATGTCGGATTAAATTTTCGTTAATCCTAGTTGTTTGTAAGAGATCCTTTCTTACCTATTCACCAGCTGAGACTGTGTCTTCAAGATCTAAAACTCTATCTTCGCTTTCATTCATACGGTGTTGCCAGTTTGTGATTGAGACTTTATTTATCTGTATATCTCTTTGAAACTGCTTCCTGTGATCTGTTTCTTTTACATATTGTTCATTCAAGGATTCCATCATTTTTTCTATTCTCATCTAATTTTTATCAGTATCTTCTGTAGAAACATTTATCAAGTCTGTCGTTGTAGTTATTCTTTCTTTTTCTACTTCAGAGGTTATTTCTGATCTGATTTCCTCTATACTTTTCTGCAGTTTTTTTTTTTTCTTCAGACACTATTAATTCACACATTTTTTTTTTTACTTCAGAGGTTATTTCTGATCTGAGTTTCTCTGTATATTTCTGCATTTGTTTCTTTATTTCAGATGCTATTAATTCTGAGGTTTCAGCTGTGTAATTCCCAATTCATTCAATGCTAATGTATCCTGTGTTTGTTCTGGATGGGCTTGGGACCTCAGATTGCCTCTTGCTCCTTCTCTTTGTCATTTTGTATAGCACTGTCCTGTGACCTTTGGTGTAGAACTTTGGTGTGGTTATTCTATTAGCACCTACTGGAATTTGTGTCCAGAGCTACCAATTTTGATCTTGTCCAGATGTTCCTGGCTGGGTATAGCTGCTGTGCTCAGCTTCTTCCTGCTGCATCTCATGGAAGTGATCCCACAGTACTCCGCTGGCAATATGTTCAGCTCCTAGATTAGCTAGGAGTGTCTGTCCTCCAGTTTTTCTGTGGAAAATTTTGCTGCAGGGTTCCACAGCACATGCTGGGGCTGGATTCTCAGGGGAGAAGAAGCTCCAGTGGCATGGGTCTCAGATTCCTACCTGTGTGCCCACTGGTCCAGGTACTGGGTGGGAAATTCAATCTTTTTTCATCTTGTCTTGTTTTTTTTTTTTTTTTTTCTTTTGTGTTCAGCAGCAAGTCTAAATTTACTGCATCACAGAACAGCACTGTTTGCTAAATCTTGTCAGATTTTTCTTTCTATGGGATTTTTTCTACTTGAAAAAGTTCTAGAATTTTAAATAAGACCCAGTCCCACACTACTTTTACAAGAATATTATATTATTAAAATTTTATATTATATAGCATATGTTTTGATGTATAATGACTACCTTTACAATAAGGATTTGGTAAATATGCATAATGTGTCTTAATTCAGTTTTTCCTTCTCTTCTCCTCTTCCTTTTTCCCTTCAACTCTTGGGCCACTTCCTCCTTGAAAAGATGTATCCTCCTATTTCTTAGGATCTTTTATTTTCTCTCTAATTTATTGATATTTGGATTTTCTCATATAAGACAAATCATGGGATGTTTAAGCTTTTGTGTCTGATATATTTTACTTAACATGGTAGTCTTTGCTATAGGATCTCACTTCACAGTTCAGATTCATATCAATCTTCCTGTCTCTGCCTCCCAGCACTGGGATTACAGCCTGTGCCACCACAACTGGTTTGGTGGCCAGCATGGTGCACTCGGGGTTCTGGGTTGACATGACGTGCCATATCAGGAATTGAATTTGAGACCTTGGGCTTGCCAGGCAGCACTTAAACTACTAAGCTCTCTCCCCAGCCCCAACACGGTGACCTTAAGTTATGTATTTTCCTGCAAATGATTCATTTATCCTTACTTATGGCATAGTAGTAACACATTGTATGTAAATACCACGTTTTATTTATCCATTCATCTATAGACCACTTATCAGATTTAGCTTTTAAAAATCTTGCTGCGATAAACATGGGTGTAAAGGTACCACTGTAATATCTCTAACTCTTTGGGGAAGAGACAGAAAAGGAAGAGCTGGGTCTTATGGCATTTCTAGTTTTCATGCTTTGAGGAATTCACATACTAATTTCCACATTGGTTGCTCTAGTTTACATTCCCATGAACAACATAAAAGAGTTCTGTGGCTTACAGTGTAGAGAATTCTCAATGAAGTTTATTCAAGTCAGCTAGTTCCTAAGGTCTTTCATTTCAAAGCATTTGTTTGTTTGTTTGGAACAATGTAGTGATTCTCTGGGGCCAGCACAGCCTGAAGTATCAGGGCTTGCACTCAGGTCCTTGCACTTGCCAGGCAGGTGCTTATACTGCTGAGCTAGCTCACCATCCACTACAGTGTTTCATTTCAATGTTATACTTAAATTTGCATTTTTATATTTTATATGTGAATATGTATAGACACAAATGTTTTCTTAAATCAAAATCTAGGCTGTAAATTCATTAATATTAAAACCAGCCTGTGTTTTTCTTAATACCTTTGTCTTTAATGAATCAGGTCTAAGTTTAGAAATTCAAATTTTACTAAATAGTATCACTTTATGGCAACCTTATTATTAAATTAATATTTCATTTTCTTATATTTCTAGGAATTTTCTGTGGATCCTTGTGAGGAACTTATATAATATTGAAGTAATATTAAAATTTTATACAAAACTACAATTTTATGTATTCCTATGATATTTAACAGCAAAACCTAACAAAAATAATGCAAAAAGAAAAGGAAAACGAATGAGGGGAGATGATGTTTTTCTTTGATGTTCATTTGTGCACTATACTCAAATTATTAAAATCCTTCTATTGGTATATTATTTTGTTCATTTTCTCCTGATGTTACACTTTAGATTTCTTCATTTGTTATATTTGTATTAATGACTGGTGGACTAATACTCTCCAACCCAAAGCATTTTGTCAAGTGTTTTTCTGTTCTGAACTCTGATTGGGCAGATGTGTAGATGTGTAGCATGTGGATATGGAAGACTAGGTAACTGCAGACATCTTATTGAAACACTCATCATTGAATATTTCCATCATTTTTGTGTTCTTCTCATTTTTTTTTTTTCTGTATTTAAGACAAGCTCTACAGGGTATGTAGATCTTACTACATACATCAGACTCATAGTGATCCTCCTATTTTCAGCCTCCTAAGTGCTGGGATTATAGGCAGGCACCACAATTCCCAGTTTCAATTGTTGTCTCAGCATGCCCTGGAGGCGGGGATCGAACCCTGGCCAATGCACTCTGCCTAAATGGGCACTTTAATCCACCACACTATCAGACTATCCTTTCCTCTTTTTTATAAATCTATATCTTCCTTAGCTGATCTGAAAAATTCTTTCATGAATGTTGTCATTTCTTTTCTGACCTGAGAGATTATTTCTGATTTTATTTCTTCTTTAGCCTGATGGAGTTGTTTCTTTGCTTCAATTGCTATCATTTCACAAATTTCAGGTGTGTGACCTTCAAGTTCTTGTATGTCTTTGTCTCCTGGATTTGTTCTGAGTGGGCTAAAGGATTGAAGTTTTCTTTTACTCCTGCATTTTGGCATTTTTGAAGCTCCCAATAATCACCCAGATGTGATGGGAGAGCAGTGGGACATGGGTTAGTGAAGGTGGCTATCACATGTTGAGGAAATAAACAAATTAATAGGAAAAAATCCAGTATGTTCAATGCTCTAATGTCTAGCAGGGTAGGACTCACCAAGGCTCTCACTGTTAGTGGGGGCTGCTGGCCAATGTTCAACAAAGCTTCAGTACAGGTGGTAGGTGTGGGCCAGATTCACCAGGATCCCATTGACAGCCCAGAGTCTGCCTGGAAACATTCATAAACATTCATTATTTCAGTAGATGTTTAATCATTAAGTGTCAGGCTCTAAGATGCTGAAATTATAACATGAATAAGAAACATACATATTGTAGTTCAGATGCCTACATGGAGGCTATAAAGACAGGACAGAGATTGCTCAGTGTTCCTCACCAAAGTTTCCTAGTTCCCACTGGTGGGCCTGGGTGCATTGATCGCCCTGTCATCTCCTTCTGTGGAATTCCTCGGCACCCATTCTGGGCTCAACGCTCTAAACTGACCTTCCGGCTTCTGAGCTTCACCTGCACTTTTCTGCCAGTATGAGTTTGCTCGGGCTCATCACTCTACAGTTTGTGCTACGTTCTCCGAAACAAGTCTGCCCATCCTTTAAGGCTTGAATTAGTATGCTGTTGCTGTCTTTGTTTACTTTGCTTCAACACATCTATACTTAAGCCTTTTGTGATTTTTTAACAAGCCCTGTATACACACACACAAACACACACACACACTTGTGTGCCCATCCTTCTGGCATGTAATAAGGCAGCAAGCAAGCAAGCAGCAAACTTGAACTCCTGCATACCCAACAGAGTCTGGAATTACTTTTCACTCTGCTTGGACCAGAGGGCTGTCCTATGCAAGACTGACTACCTACATTTGGTGTACAAGTCTGTTTCACAAACATCTAGTTTCTTTTTGCTCTTTGTCTAACTCAGAATTTGGCCATCACATGTAGTGGAAATAGACAAATCAATAGGAAAAAATCCAGTATGTTCAGGGCTCTAATAGGCATGAGCACAGGAAATTTATAGGAGTGAATTAGGTGAGTCAGTAAATAGAAGAAAGAATGGATAAATATGCACATTAATAATTTGTCTTCTAAGAATTGATTCTCCTGCTGGGTAAATCAGCTTCCTAAACTTCTATAGCTAGTCAGTGTCTTATCTTTCCTTTCGCAATATTCTCTAAGGAAATCTAGGCGCCCACTGTTTAATTCTAGTGAGTTCTACACTCCTGCTCACTGGGAAGCATAACCCCCACCCAGCATCACAAGATGGACACAGGTGGGCTGGTTAAAATCATCAATTTGAGAATTATATAAATAACACTTAAACACAAGACTGATTTCATTAAGGAAGGATAAAAATATAGCAAATTATCTTTATTTCAGCACAGTTGGACACTTCATTACCTTACTTCTCTTGGTTTTATGATCCTCCTGATTTAAGGTGCTTTTTTGTATTCTCTTATCTTTCTTTATCTTTTAAGATAACATCATTGTGTAGTGTATTTATGCTTCATTTTTATAGTTTTATTGAGGTATAATTTGCATGCAGTAGCTGATACATTTCATTTATTTAGGTACTCCCTTATTTATTTTTCTGGTACCAGGAATCAAGTTCAGGATTTTGCTTTTGCCAGGCAGGTGCTTATGCCACTGAGCTATCTCCCTAGCCTGAAATTATATATTTTAAAATGTACAGTTGCATGATTTGACATATGTACATTTGCAAAACCACTGCTTATGTGATAAATCTCAAGTTTTTACTTATTAGGAAATTTCTTCCCTTCTATTTATAGTTTTCCCAAAAAAAATCTCTTTCCCTATTTGCTGACCTCTTTCATTTTGCCTTTGAATCATAAAAAGGAAAGAAGTATCTTGAGCCTATGCTTTGCCAAAAATCGTGATCTAGCAGAGATTTTAAGCTGGACCCACATTCTCTAATTTTTAGGTACTTGAAGCATAATCTACTCATTTAGCAGCATTGTTCTATAGGAAGTTTAACATAGATTTCAGACATCAGGTCTTTCTTGATCTCCTTCAGCATAACTTTAGTAGAAACTATTCAACTGAAGTGTGGTCTCATAGCCAAGTGAGACTGACATTTGGCATTAGAAATGTCTCTTTAGTGGGTCTTGTTGGTTTTCTTCTTACAATTTCACATTTGTTCGTTAAAAGTTCACACTGATAAGAATCTCATCATACTTTTTTCATTCAATAGATATTTATTGAACACCTGTTATGTGCCTCTAAAATGAGTAATAATACGAGTAGTTATGCAAATAATATATTCGGAGAAGGAAAATAAATAAAGGACAGCGGTGGGACTGACCAACAGAGGAAGTGTATTTTATATGAAGTATTGACAGAAAGTCTTTCTGGTGAGATCACAGGAGCCAAAATAAGCTGTCTGAACCTGGTGCTCCTCTGGGGGAGCATGTCAGAGTTGACAGTGAGGACCAAGGATTTTATGTACTCAGAGAAAAACAGGAGCTAGTGTGGCCACACCGCAGGGGCCAGTGTGAAGTGGTAGGGAAAGAAAGCAGACAGGCCATGAGTGGTGAACACTTTCAAGCGAGATGGAAAGGCATTGGAAAGATTTGTGAGATACGTGATCTGGCATATGTGCCATGTTAGAAAGTCACTTTAGTCACTGAATTGTATTGGTTTTCTTTCGCTGATAACAAATTATTACATGTGCAGTGATATCACAGTTCACAAATTAATTCATTGCATGATTCTGGCAAACATGGTCACGTTCGTGTTCATGTGGGAGCACCGACCAAGGTCATGTTCATCACCCAATGCTGAAATCAAACAAGCCTTTGTTTGTCACAAACAGGAGCAGTTTTTTGCCAAGTCCTTACATTTATGAACCAAATTGTTTGCAAACAAAAGCATTAAAGAATGGAGTCACCAGCCAGGCATGGTGGCTCACGCCTGTAATCCCAGCACTCGGGAGGCTGAGGCAGGAGGATTGGTGCGAGTTCGAGACCAGCCTGGGCTACAAAAGTGAGCTCAAGGCCAGCCTCAACTGCATAGCGAGACCCTGTCTCCAAAAGACAAAAAAAAAAAAGAATGGAGTCACCACTCTTCAGTGACTTAAAACAGCACATACTTGTTATTTTAAGGTTTCAGAGGGTAAAGATTTGGACAAGAGGGCCTGCTGATCAGTTATTTTCTGGGGCCTCACAAATCTAACATCAAGTTGTCTTACTTGAAGTTTGGATTCCTCTTACAAGATCATTCAGGTTGTTGGCATGATTGACTTCCTAGAAATTGTAGAGATTATAGGACCCTGGCCCATGGCTATGTTTTGTTTTGGCTGGAAGAATAATGACAGAAAGTCTGGAAGCCACTCTACTCCAGAATTGGGCCTTAGGTCCTGGCTACATGTTGTTTCCCAACCTAGTGAGTCCTCAGGACCAGCAGGAGAACCTCCCCTTCTTGGAATCTCTCTCCAACCTGCTAGCAGGATTTCAACAGCAAGCACAGCAGCAATTTCTCCATCAACTTTATGCTGGAGTGTGACCAGTGAAGGGCATGAGTCTCCCCTTCCAAGTACAAGTTCTACCCATCCTTATGCTGAGGGTATTATAGGGCACACGCTCCAGGGAATCTTGGCATCCACTAACTACATGAAAATATAAACACTAATAATTCCTGTAATTCAGAATGGGCAAAAACAAAAGACTAGCTTTCAAGAAGAAAAGTTTCAGACCTAGCAAAAGGACAATAAGACTAATAAAAATTATATTTACTTAGACGCATTCAGAATGCATATCATGATGGGACCAATAAAAGTAAAATTGAGAACATTTTCATACAAAAAATAAATAAAATTTCAACTTGCGTAAGTGGAGAACAAGATTGTGGGAAAGGCAAACATCCAAGTTGTGGACTAATGAAAGCACTAGAGGTGTCTACTCCAGAGCTTCTCAAAACTTTATGCTTGTGAGTTTCCTGCAAATTGCATTAAAATATAGTTTCTGACTTTGTAAGGCTGTGGTGGTCCCATCTGTCCGAGTGAGGCTTTCTGGAGGCAAGTGGTGGCACTGGCTTGGGCTAAGGTGGCAATGATAAGGACGAAAAATGACCCAATGAGGGGCAGGCCCTGAAGACAGACCCAAAAGGGCTCCCTGAAGAGAAATCAGAAGCATCTAAATCAGTGGTTCTCAACCTTTCTAATGCCGTTACCCCACAATACAGTTCCTCATGTTGCAATGACCCCAAACCAAAAAATAATTTTGGTGGCTATTTCAAAATTGTAATTTTGCTACAGTTACGATTTCTGATGGCTTTAGGCGACCCCTGTGTTTTGGTCGTTCGACCCCCACCAGGGTCGCGACCCGCAGGTTGAGAATTGCTGACCTAAATGACTTCTAGGTCTCAAGGATGGTAAGGGCTATAAGACAAGTTGTTTCAGAGCACCGTTTAAAAGTTCAGCTTTGATAGACCAAGAAAAGGAGGCCAAGAGAAAGACTCCAAGAGCAGGCAAAAGCACGGCAGGAAGAGCAGGCTTCTGTTTATACACTGCATGCATACGATCAGAGAATCAGAATTTCATGGGCCTGGGAACCTCAGCTATGCGACTAAGTGTGCTTCAGATGTATTTTAAAATGTTAGCAATGAGAACAACCTTATTGATTTCTTCTGCAGTTTGGCTCTCTGCTTTTTTGACACTAATGTCGGTACAATAAGCAGTGTTTTTGTCATCGTGCCAAAGTTCCCTACAAGAGAAATCAACATTTCATTACACAAATCATTATAACAATTCCTAGAAGCCAAAATATGTATCACTATGCATATTTAAAGTACATTACACTCACACACCCTCTGGGAATAGAGCCAGATTTCAAAATAAAATAAATTTTCGGCATCTATTCAGGTGTTTGACAGAAACCTCACTGTGAGATATGTGACCTAGCTTCTCTAAATGCATAAGTGACTTTATGGTGTGACTGATTAATATTTATCTTATCGACTAAATTATACAGACTAGCTCTGTCACCTTATGAGACTCAGCTTCAGATTGAGCTTGCATTGGGGTTGGTCCTCATTGTCTCATTTATGGTGTAACAACGATAGCATTTTCTAGAGTTATACCAGAGATATGTTTACTTAGGATTTCCATAAAATTTGATCAGATGATATCCTGACTTCAGCTGTTCCTATTTTCTTAAAGAAAAGCATTCAAAAGCATATGTACTGCAAAACTGGTGCTGCCATTTGGCCATTTTTGCAGTGACAGAAATACTAGAGTATAACGACAGAAAAATTTAAGACTTGGATACACAACTTTTCCAGTGTTTTAACAGAACAGGACAGAGCATTATATGCTTTTAGCACTGCTTGTTGGTGACCTTGTGAAGCAAGGATATTGGAGATGGTTCCTGGCTTCAGGTGAGAATGAAACAAAGTCAACAGGACAGTTTGGCCTCGCATAGGTTTCATATGAAAACACAGACTCTAAAGCAACACATCTCTCTTAATAGCTAAATCTGGACATAGGCTACATGTCCATCAACAGGTAATGTCTAAGGAAAATAAAGTGTAAATAATCTGAAAAGCAAAATAAGACTACACAATAGGAAGCAGAGCTACACTGTGGACCTTGGAAGAGGATTAGGCCATGAGCGAGAGGAAGGAAAAATGAAGCAGACCAAGGCGAGATACATATAGGCACCAGAAACCCCTGACAAATGTATTTATTGTGAATTGCAAACATACTAACAAAAATATTAAAAATAGACTAATATACTCATAATTGTCTTATGAATCAGTGCAAAGATACTCCAGTTTTCCAATTATATCTAATTTTTATGCTATATGTTCATGAGTTATGATACAGAATTAATTTTTGTATGGTAATTTTATTTATTTTTTTATTTTATTTTATTTTATTTTGTCTTTTTAAAACAGGGTCTCCCTATGCAGTTCAGGCTGGCCTTGAGCTCACTTTTGTAGCCCAGGCTTGTCTGGAGCTCACACCGATCCTCCTGCCTCAGCCTCCCAAGTGCTGGGATTATAGGCGTGTACCACCACGGCCCGCTTGTATGGTAATTTTAGAAACTAACTTCCTTCCTTTCTTTCTTTTCCTAGGTGCCCTGAATCAAAAAAACTGGGGAAAGAAATATCCAACGTGCAATAGCCCAAAGCAGTCTCCTATCAACATTGATGAAGATCTCACTCAAGTCAACGTGAATCTGAAGAAACTGAAGTTTCAGAGCTGGGATAAGACATCCTTGGAGAACACAGTCATTCACAACACCGGGAAGACAGGTGAAGTATTTGCATTCTTTTGGCCTTCAGTAAGGGGTTAGGCCTAGACTAAATTAGTTTTATTTTTCATTTAATAATTTACTATGAACTGAATGGCGAATATTGATATTAATTTATATCAGTACTTTGAAAATTTACACAAAAATTAAATGACCAATGTTTTCCTTTATAACAATGGTGCAGCCACACAAAGATGTGATAAAAACACTATTAATTGTAGATAGTGTAACTGCAATAGTGCCACCACTGGTAGCTACACAGCCAATCAGGATTCCTACATACTATACATTATAGTTGATCTTTGCTGCTTAGCTTTATGTAATATTCATTGTTTGTGAAAAATGTAATCAACTTATAATTAATTACTCACCTTTCTAGGTCAAAAGTTTAAACTATTAAATCACCCTTAAGAAATGTTTTCTAAGTTGTTCTCTTTTCTGAGACTATCTTTAAAAACACACACAAAAAAACCTTTTTAAGTTTCATCAAGTTAGCCGGGTGTGGTGGTACACGCCTGTAATCCCAGCACTCGGGAGGCTGAGGCAGGAGGATCAGTGCGAGTTCGAGACCTGTCTGGGCTACAAAAGTGAGCTCAAGGCCAGCCTCAATTGCATAGCGAGACCCTGTCTCAAAAAGAAAAAAAAAAAAAGAAGAAAAAAGACAAAAAAAAAAGTTTCATCAAGTTGTACATTAATAAAATAATGTTTTGAAAATGACACCTCACCATCTCTGATACTATACTCAGCATTCATTCAAACCTGGGATGGCTGAGGCACCTTCAGGAAGACTGGGCTTTCCTCCATCCTGGACCCAGCCCAAGACCCATATCTGCACCTGAGGGAGCCTGGGTGACTCCAGGGCAGAGCACAGGGCAAAGCAAAGCATGAGGAGGGATAGAGGCAAGCTAAGCGTGGGGAGGTTGAGTGTTCCAGAAGGACACCTTCAGACCTCTGTTCTTTCTGTCCTTACTGCCCTTGCTGCCATCAAGTACCTGAGGGCAGTGAGCTTGACAGAACAGTCACCCAGGGACCCCAACTCATGCAGGAGGACAGACTGCACTCAAATGCACAGGAGTTATGGTCTTAGCTCCTTTTACATTTAGGGTAATAAGATGTATCAAGGACATTACGCAGGAATATAAATTTGAGCTTTCAAACTAACTTAATAACTTTTCATATTTATCAAATTTTCTTAACATAGCTTAAGAGAAAAATTTAGTTGATATTTACAATTCTGACTTTCAGAAACTTAGAAGAAACTTCATCTTTTTTTCTTTTGTTCTATTATAGTGGAAATTAACATCACTAATGACTATCGTCTCAGTGGAGGACTTTCAGAAACAGTGTTCAAAGCAAGCAAAATAACTTTTCACTGGGGAAAATGCAATATGTCATCTGATGGATCAGAACACAGTTTAGAAGGCCAGAAATTTCCGCTCGAGGTGATTCAGTATTTCTACTTGTTTCAGTTTCATTTCTAAATCACTGAGATATTATTAGCATGTAACTTGAAATTAACATTTCATAATGGCTTATTTTGGTTAAATTCTGATTACTAAATTAATATCTGCCTTTCTTTCTAGACTAAGCTTGATGAGCATAAGATGCGTCACTGATTTTACACTTCCCAGTATCCAGAACACCACAGAGTATAGTGGGTCATCCACAGATGTGATGAGTAAATACTTCATCATCACCTCTAGGGAATCTTTTAACTTAATTTCTTTGATTACAGTGAGAAAAATACTGTAATTTGGAATTTTTTATTCTGAAAGTACTGGGAATTGAACTTAGGACCTTCATTTGCCAAGCATGCACTGTACCACTGACTTTTACATTTAAAAAATAAATATTATTATAATAAAAATAAACACTTCAGGACTGGCGAGATGGCTCAGCAGCCTAAAGCACCTGCTTAGGAAAGCTTAGGGAACTGCAGGAACCACGGTTCGATCCCTGGTACTACATGCTGTGCCAGCCCCACCTCCAGAGCAGACTGAGCCAGCCATAATATTAAAATAAATAAATAAATAAACATTTCAGACACGGAGAGAATTTTTTTGCTTTGTATTTTAAGAAAGTGTCTACAGAGTGTTCAAGATCTCACTACTAGATCGAAATTATAGTGATCCACCTGTTTACAGCCTCCCAAGAGCTAGCTTGGAATATAGGCACACGCCACCACGCCCAGTCTCAGTTGCCCTCTCAGCACTCTCCAGGGGCGGGGCCAGCATGCCAGAGATTGTAAATTGGCATGAAAGTTGGTTGACTTCATAAAGAATTTTCTTGGGCATGGTGGTCATGTCCATAACCCCAGCACTCAGAAGACTGAGGTAGTACGATTGCTGAGTTTGAGACTACCTTGGGCTACATCAGGAGTTTAAAGCCAAACCAAACTACATGGTCAGATCTTGTCTCAAAAAATAAAAACTGAATTTTAGATTATTTATTCTCAGTCAGTCATCATAATTTCAGGTTGTAGCAGATGTAATTATAGATACATTTAAAAACTTGTGTAAATAATTGTTTTAAAGGATAATAAATATGTAATGATAAACTGTAATAGGTTTTATAAGAATTATGTTTTTGTTTTGTTTTGTTTTTTTTTGTGGGACCAGGGTTCGAACTCACGACCTTGCACTTGCCCAGCAGGCACTTGTGCCTCGGAGCTATCTCCCCAGCCCAAGAATTATGTTTTTGAATGTATACATATGACAAAAATCATCGTATCAATACTTTTTTGTTTGCTTGTTTTGATACCAGAACATTGAACCAACAGACTTTACAGTGAGCTATGTCCCCAGTGTCTTATCTTTCTTGAGACAGGATCTCCCGAAATGACTAAGCTCCCCAGGCTAGGCTTCCAGTTAGTTGAGCCTCAGCCTCTCCTATGGGGGCTACAGGTCTGTACCACCATGCCCATCATAGTAATATCTGGCATTTTGAAAAATGCTTGAAGGGTCAGTGAGATTGCTCAGTAGACTAAGCAACTGCCTAGGCAAGCACAGGAACTGGGCCTGGCACCACATGCCATGATGGCCTGACCCCAGGTGCCCTGAGCGAACCATGGAATCTGGGCATGGTGGCACACACCTGAAATCCCAGTTCAGGAGAAGCCAAAAGCAGGAGGATCACTCCAAAATACGTAGTGATGAACCTGGCGTGGTGGCGCACGCTTGTAATCCCAGCACTCGGGAGGCTGAGGCAGGAGGATCGGTGAGAGTTCGAGACCAGCCTGAGCTACAAAAGTGAGCTCAAGGCCAGCCTGAACTGCATAGTGAGACCCTGTCTCAAAAAAAAGA
>PVJA010000133.1:16262-64008 GCA_004027025.1 Myocastor coypus | reverse complement strand
CTGTGTAGTACAGTCATTAATAATAAAAATGATACTACATTGAAATATCCCTTAAAGGGCTAAAAACTCTTATTTAGAAGTGTGGTTTAGTGCATTCAAATTTGCAAGCTATAATTTTGGAGCTTTTCCTTAAAGAAAACCATAATTCTAAAATTTGGTTTGTCAGAGAAGTAAAAGTCAACCATGTAAAAACACTGTAGAGTAAAAATTCACTTTTGTTTTATCACAATAGTATCTATTCAAATTAACACAATTTTTTTTTTCAAGGAGCAGTAAAAAATAAAGGTCTGAGCAGTCAAAATCAATACTAAATAATTTGTGCACCAAACCTCAGCTTTTATATTTCAGAAGTTTGTCAATTTGTCTCTTGAAGAGTTGTTCACTGTTTGGTTTTAAACATTCTTTCTATTTGATTGTGCAAGAAGGAATCCCAAGTACTGTTCTTGACTTGGTCTTTTTTTTTCTTTCTTTCTTTCTGATCTTTTATGTCTCATAATAAAGACCTCTTAATTCTCAGGAGAGATGCTATTGGAAGATGAAAACAATCATGTCCCCATTGCTGCCTCCATAGGTTATTATCACTATAACTGGTCTCTCTCCAGTCTGTCTCTGCCCCACCCCAACCCCTCCTTACCTGGATTAGCTAAAGGACCTCAGTGACCTGCCCTTGTCCCAGCCCCAGTCTGTTGGTGCAGCCCCTCCGTCCCTTCCCCCCGTCATCTGCTGTCTTCTCTCTTACATTGGCTCAGCTGAAACCACAAGAAACGACTTTCATTTTCACACACATCTGCTGCTTTGCGATAGGCCTTTCACAAGCTTCTCCTTGTGAAGCGAACACACATCCTTCTCTCCTGTTTTTCAAATGCCTAAAAGTTATTGTTAGGAAGAGTTCCTTTCGAAACCCTCTCTGAAAATGCTCTGGCGATTCTTCAAAGCAGCTTCCAGCCTCTGCTTCACACAGTTTCTCACATCAGAATAGCAACCCCCCTTAAAGAGCGCTAGAGGCTCTCCTTCTTGCCTCAGTTACGCAGTTACCCAGCTCTGTTATTTGAATTGCAAAGCCTGACCTGAGGAGCACCAGGTTATCAATAGGGACAGAGGTGGACAGACAGAAATGTGGACTGAGGGACAAATTAGCAACTTTAGCTTCCCACCAAGATAGGAGAATTAAATGGTAAACTTGGAACTTCGGGTGAATAGAGTTTTTTGAAAATTTCAATATCAGTAGAGTACAGTGTGTTAATATCCAAATGTTGTAAACTTGGACTATCAAGAAAGATATGTATTCAAGAAATAATGAACCCTATGTTTGAAAAAATCAAGAAAATATTTGAAATAACCTTTCATTTATATTTATGTAAATTTATATATAAAAATTACTCAGTGAATTAGTCCAATAATGTGTATTGATAAAAGAACATCAGAATAGTAATTGCTATCCTAGATACGTCTAATTTTGTATTTTCTCCTGCATTAGGGGATGATAAAGCATAGTTTATATTTTAGTATTCTGGTAACTTGTAAAATATTTTGAATACATAAAAAATGTAGAATTATATACTTTATAGGATTTTTCAAGTAAAATTTATTGGTTTCCATTTCGTTGTCTCTTTGTCTACTTTGGTGATGCTTTTGTATATAATAAGGTATCATTGTTACATTTATAGATGCAAATCTACTGCTTTGATGTGGACCGATTTTCAAGTTTTGAGGAAGCGGTTAAAGGAAAAGGGAGGTTAAGAGCTTTGTCCATTTTATTTGAGGTAATCCTATAAATTTAGAACTAACTTAATTCCTTAAAAAAAACAAAAAACTCCCATGAAATGTTGACGTGAAGTGTTCCTGCCGTACATTGTTACAAGTGCAAGAACTAACAACCATAATGGCAGCTGGTGGACATTTTCAAAAAAGCTGACCCTTGGCTGGTATGTTTAGAAGGAGACAGACTCATTAATGGGGTGGGACTCTTTCAACTGGAATAAACCATTCTGCAGATGTGCAGATTTGTCCTTTTTACATGTGAAGTGTATTAATTACATAGCAGTATGTGTCAATTGTGACATTTCAAGTTTTATTTTTTCTAGCACAAAAATGTAAGAGCTATGTATTTTTTTGTTTTGTTTTGTTTTGTTTTTACCTGGCTGTGAAGAGGAGATTATGTGTTTGGGACACATTAGTTTTGATGCTTAAAATGGAATTCATTACTCTTTGCATTTTTATTAAGTAGTTTATCAGTTCTTATATCCTGTTTTTAGAATGCCATTCTTCTTTGACAGGTTGGAGTAGAAGAAAATTTGGATTACAAAGCAATTATTGATGGAGTGGAGAGTGTCAGCCGTTTTGGTAAGCCTTTAGTGAAGTATCTTCCTTCAGGGTTTTACATTCAGCATTCCCTCTCTGGTTCTTAGACCTTCATACTTGCACTGAGCAAGGAAACCAGCTTGGCCGCCTCTCCAGCTGGCAGAAGCACGCAGGGTGTTCTTCCAGCCTCCATAAATGCTTGAGCTGGCTCCCTGAATAAATCTTTTCATCTGTCTGTCTGTCTGCCTGTCTGTCTGTCTGTCTGTCTGCCTGCCTGCCTGTCTGTCTGTCTGTCTGTCTGTCTCTCTATCTTATCTGTCTGTCTGTCTGTCTGTCTATCTATCTATCTATCTATCTATCTATCTATCTATCTATCTGCCTGCCTACCTACCTACCTACTTATTTTTCCTTACATCTTTCTATCTATCAATCTGTCATGCATCTATGTCTCATTTAGTCTTTGCCTTTGGAGTACTCTAACCAATGGTGATACCAATAAGTTCTTTGTTGTTTTCAGCCAAGAAGCCTAGGTCCTTGTTTATAAGTCATGTTTATATCCTCAGTATTAAAACTGAGATATATAGCAGTTCACCAGTAAAATGCCATATGGTCAAAACAGTGGCTATTTTCCAATGTACCTCCCACAAAATGTCCAACAATTAAATGAAATGGAACCCAAATTTAAGTGTTCTACTTGGATGTATGACTTTTTTTGCAACAGAGTACAAAAAACGTACATGTTCTAAAAGTTTAAAAAGGTACATTTTTAAAGGGGATAAATCTCTTGCTTTTCAATACATTTCTAAAGAAGGGGCACTTATCAAAAACTGCAATACAAAATCATGAAATATTAATGTAGGTAGGAAATCAAAATTTTCTCAATGTTCCTGAAAAATCACATTGTACGTTTAAAATGCATTTATCTATTCTGTTTGTACACTTCTCACTAAATAAGAGGCAATTTACCAAAAGCTACAATGTAGAAGTCATAGAATACTAATGTAAGTACAAAATGGAAATTTCCTGAATTTATTCTTACAAACTACATTATATGTTTAAATGTATCTCTATTTTGTCTGCGCATTATACATTCCTTAAATATTCTAACTTCCAACCTGAAGTCAATTTGCTTTATAAAAATCAGATATTAAGGCAAAAGAGAATTGCTTTTCAAGTCAAATTTTTTACTGGTAGGTTTTTTGATAAATTATTTGCCTCACTTATGTAAGGGATAAGATTTTGTAAGCAAGTAAATGTTTACATAGGACAAAATGCAGTATTCTTTGACCTTGCTTGGTCTGTTCTTACATAGCTCTTGCAATTTGTCATGGCAAATGCTTTTGACAACACTACCAATAGACTACAAATCTGTTCTGACTGTTATTTTGTTTTTATTAAGCACTCACATAAACAGTGTTACTGTTGCCCCCTGTTACCAGTAAGATCAGGATGATTCCTCTCTATGGAGCTGAAAAATTAGAAATCAGAAAGAAAACAGTCATACAGATCCTCTAGTTGAAAGAAGAAGCCGGACCTAAGACTGACTCATCTTTGTCAGTTACATGCAAGGATTATAATCAGATAAACATTCTAGAAGTCAGGAATATGTCAACTCCTATCGGCCAGCAGGCTTTTCCTCCTATTCCTCCTCCTCCTCCTGCTCTTCCTCCTACTCCCTCCTCCTCCTCTTCTTTTGAAAGGTATAATCAAATGCAAGATGAAGCTCACATCTTGTATCCACTGACATTGCAAAAGTCCACATTGAATACTGTAAGCAGCACTTTACTTCCTCTCGTTGAGTCATAAAGAGGACACCGTCTATACTGAAAAAGGCTGCTAGTCTGACTTTCAACACTTCTTTTTTAAAATGTAGAGCTGACTAGATAGCTTACTAAATTAAGCACCTGCTTCAGCAGACGCAGGAGCAGGGGTTCAATCCCTGGCCTGCCGTGCTGGCCTTGTCTCCAGTGCACTCTGAGGTGGTATTGAGACTGGGCATGGTGGTGTGCACCTGTAATCCCAGCACTTGGGGTACTGAAAACAGAAGATCAGGGGCTGTGGAGATAGCTGCATGGCACAAGTGCCTGCCTGGCAAGTGCAAAGTCATGAGTTCGAAGCCCGGTCCTTCAAAAAAAAACAGAAGATCACCTGTGTAGTGAGGCTCTGTAGACCCTGGACTAAATTAAATAAATAAATAAATAAATAAATAAATAAGAATACAGACTATTTCCACAACTTAGGGACTGGGAAGAGAGCTCAGTGGTATAAGTGCCTCCCCAAAAAATGCAAGGTTCCAAGTTGGATCCCTGGTACCTGGCACCACAAAATTAAGACAAGAAGAAAGAATATTTCCACACATGGAACCACCTGTGGTGACTACAGAAGTGGGGTTAATAATTGAGTTGTCAGCCCTACCTCTGACAACTGGAGGACATTCTCCACTTTCTTTAAAGACTTCTTTGACTGGAGAGTTTTAAAGAGTGTGCTCCTAAGAACACATTTCTCTGTGTTATTTCAACAAAGCGTCTGTGTTAAAATCAACAATATTAAGCTATTAAAGAAGGTGGTTCATTCGGTTCACAGCCTGCACTTATGTGACAGTATTATTACTGTCCCAGAAATTCTGAATTCTCTAACATTACTCTGCCTATATCCTGGCTCTTAATTTGAAAACAGAATAAAGTGTTTTGAACTGGATAACTGTGTATGGGCTTGTTCTTTGTCTACCTACTTCTGTACCAACTTCCCACCTCTTCTTTTTTTTTTTGTCTTTGTGAGACAGGGTCTTGCTATGCAGTTGAGGCTGGCCTTGAGCTCACTTTGGTAGCCCAGGCTGGTCTCGAACTTGCACCAGTCCTCCTGCCTCAGCCTCCTGAGTGTTGGGATTACAGGCGTGTGCCACCACACCCGGCTCCCACCTCTTCTTTTAATGAAGACCAAAATCTTCCATATCTGTCATCAACTTGCCTCTGGATTTTTAAGATTTCAGTAGACTCATCAAGGACACTAAGGCTCTCTATTGGGCAAGTGGTGGTACATGATTTACATCCTAATCTGTTTATAAAATTCATTACATTATACTGACATTTATATAAATTTTGTGTTTCAAAACTCACATGAACTATTTGCCAATCTGATTTCAATCTTTATTTGATACTGCCAGTCAAAACTAAAGATAAATCTTCCTAAAGGGTCAGCCAATAGTTCAGGGGACTAAAGCCCCTGCAAGCAGGCACAGGGACTGAAGGTTTGATCCCCAGGCCTGCCATGCCAGCCATGCCCCCGTGGCATGCTGAAATGAAACTGGACATGGTGGTGCATGCCTGTAATCCTACCACTTGGTAGGCTGTAAACAGCAGAACCCCTAAGAGTCTGATCTAGTAGTGAGACCCCGAACACCCTGTGGACCCTTACCTAAAATACAGAAAAAAGAAATCTTCCTGAAGTTAAACATGCCTATTTTCATGGCTCTGGAATTAAATGTAGTCCTAATTTTGAGTTCAGAAGATCCCTAGTACCCAATAAACTGAAGGCTTCCCAGGATTGCCTGTGGGCCTCTACTGCAGTACACCTTGAGGACTGAAGGCAGTGCTTATCTTAAACCAGAGATTCTGGGCCATTGTCAGGCTTCCAAATCTTGCTCTACATTCTCCATATGATATGAGTTAGCCATAAGAACAACACAAATTCTGATGAAAAAATTTATCCTATGTAAACTGACTGTTCATTTTCTATGTTTGTCTCTAAGAGACATATTCTTTCCTTTCTTCCATCATACCTATGCTTTACTCAGCCTGATTCTATCCATGGAGAGAAAAGAGAAATGGTGATTTTCAGTGATAACAAAGATAATATATTAATACTTCTTAAGCGAAATCCACAAAGAAGACAAATGTTAGTTGAAGTCATTCTAATTATAAAGAAGAAACACACCCAGGTATCATAATCAGTGATTCTCAAGTAGGATATCTTAGGAGAATGCTTTTTTGTTGCTTAAGCTCAAATATAGCCCAGAAATGTGTACATTTACAAATCCTCAGAGCAGTTTTGAATAGCATTGTCTAGAATACCAGGAGTTGGTTGTAAGTACTTAGCAGCTTTTCCCTCGTGTTCACCATTATTAGCGCCCTTTCTCCCAGTCTCTCCCTCCCCATGGAAGATCTGGCGAGTTAGTTGATTCATCCCTAGACAGTTCAAGTCCATAGTCACGGTGTGAATGAGCAGCGGACCCCAGAGAGCAGCATCAGCTCAAATGCGATTCAGAGGAAGCTCCTTGACTTCTTTTTGGTTTTCTGTGGGTCTTTTTCTCTTCCCAACACACACACACACACACACACACACACACACACACACACACGTATGGACACACACATGCACGCAAACACAATTCAGTTTTCTCAGAAGATGATAGTATGATTGAAAAGTACTACTATAATTTAAAAGTTTTGTGACATTTGGGTTAGAATTTCATGACTGTTATTTGAAACATCATGAAATTTGGAACCTGTCTGTGAGGGAAACTTAGATGATTGTTGTCGAAGTTCAAAGACCGGAAGAACGAACATGTTCTATATTTGGGAGAGGAAGAAGACATCAGACCTCTCTCTCTTCTGATCCCAACTTCTCCTCCTTTAATTTCTCTCCCCATTTTAAGAACATTCTCTACTTCTCAACCCTTTCAAGTCCCAGCTCTGCTGTCCCTTTCCTGGCCTCAAATTATCCCAGACTCAGTCATTTCCACCCGATTCAGCAGTGAGTCATTCTGCCTCATTTAATTAGTATTTTCTATTACTCCCATTTCCACGAGGCATTTGTCTTCAACAGAAAAAAGGGTAATTGCCGTCCACCAACAATGAAGAAGGAAGTTATTGCATAACAAAATTTCAAATATTAGTAATGTGAATCTAACACTGGAAAATATTTACAGATTAAAAATAAAAGTTCACCTTAGTTCCTGAAAAGTGTACTCCTAGTCTGATTTTGATAGCCTTATCTTGAAATTTTAAGAGAACAGTACATATTTTAAAAGTTACTAATTAATCCATTAAACCTGACATAATGTGAGTTTTCTAAAGTTACATTTATGGGGGGCCTGGCAGGACGGCTCAGTGATCTAAAGCGCCTGCTTAGGAAAGCTTAGGCAGCTTCAGGGACCGCGGTTCGATTCCCAGCACCACATGCTGCTCCAGCCCTGCCCTCAGGGAAGGCTGCGCTGGCCATGAAAATAAATAAACAAACAAACCAAAGTTCTGAAACAAGAAAATAATAATAAAATAAAATAAATTAAAAAAAATAAAGTTAGATTTATGTTGTGTCAGTACAACACTGTTGATTCAAATAGATCTCTGTTTGTAAGATTCACTCTTGAGTTCGGACTGGAACCATAATTATCCCTATTATAAATTCTTAATAGCACCTGTTAAAAATGTGACTCAAAAAGCAAAAACCTTGCTGACCATTTATCTTGGGGTTTTGGACACTGGCTGCACATTTGCATCACCTGCAGATGCTATAAAAATGCACATGCCCAGGCCCTGCTGCTGCAGATTTTAATTCAAGTGATTTAGGGTAATGTCTGAGGTGTTAGCATTATTGTAATGATACCCCAAGTGATTCTAAAAAGGGTAAAGATACTGGTCATTACAGTGACTAGAGTGAACTGGCTTCAAGAATTATTTTGTGATGACCTGAGTCTCTTACACAGAAGCTCATGCCAGCCCTAGATAGTTAGGAAAATGCAAAAATGCATGGGATAGACCTTGTTAGTACATAAATTGCTGTTGACATGAATGAGGACTGGTACACAGAGAAGCAGGGGGGAAGACAGAGCTGTTGCGCATATTGTTGGATTCAGAAATTAAAAATAGGACTATTCAAGAAGACAAATATACTTAGATTGTTTTAGCAGTCTGAGGCTGTATAGCCCACTTAGGAAAGCTCTACCAGTTATTCTGTAGGAATTTTCTAATCTGGATGCAAATTCATGCTCACATATATGAGTAGTATATATGTACATTTTTATGTACATATATATGCCATGTATTTGCTATATATGCAATGAATATATTTGTAGTAAATGTATTAAGAAGATATGAGAATATGTCTTCATGCAAATGGTAAGTATATCCAGTATGTATTTTCTGCTTTGAATTGCCTTTTTACTCTCTTAGCAGTCATTACTAATTTTGGTAATCATGTGCTAAAATTTATTGTTTTTCCTTTATGAGTAATGTTTTTATGTGCCATTTCAGAAATCTCAACCTACCCTAATGATACAAAGATAATTTTCATTGTTTTGCTCTGAAAGTGCTATTATTCTATTCACTTTTAAATCTCTAAACTACTTGTAATTGCTCTATTTTTCTAATGTGGCTCAGGCAGTCAGCACTCACTGTATTTTCAGAAGGCTAGCCAGTCAGCATGGCATTGTCTGTTGAAAAGCCCACCCATGTCACTCTCCCTGGGGATTTTCCATTATAAGTCAAGTGGCTGTGGGGTGCGGGCCTGGCCTCTGTCTTCTGCTCTGTTGTACTGTCTTTGTAGAAACACCTCTCTATCATAATGGACATGCTCTGAACTGCATGGTGGATCCCTTTACCTGGCAATAAAAATTCTCCAGCTGTTTTAGTTTTGAAAATTCTATTAACTTTTCCTTACATTTCCATTTAAATTTCACAATTTTGTCAATTGCACACACTTGCCTGCGCACAGACACACACACACACACACACACACACACACACAGAGCCACACACATGCCCTGACAGGGTTTTAGTTAAGATGTTATTGTATTAGAAGTTAGTTTGGAGAAAACCAAGCCCTTCTGCAATACTAAAGGACTGAACGTGCTATTTCTTTTAACATCATTTATTTGATTAACTTTTAAGTGTTCGATATTTTGCTGTCAAATTACTTTGTATTTCATTTTCTGTTCTTTTATACAGGTACATAAAAATGCAATCAATTTTTGTATCTTGGTCTTATATGAAATGACTATTAAATTCACTATAAATTCTTTTTCAGTACTTTATGCACATAGTTATGTTATTTGCAAATGGCCATGATATCATTTATTCCTATATAATCCCTATGAGCTTTCTTTGTTTTGCTTAGGTAATTGCACTGGGCCAGTCCTACAATGCACTGTTAAATACAGTAAACATATCTTTGTTTCATTTTTTTATTTTTAGAGAAAATGTTTCCAACAAATTACCTTTAATTATGATGTCAATTTTAGGCTTTTGAAGAAAACTCTCACCAGAATAAGGTTGTATTTTTGCTTTTCATAAACTAGAGTAGCATTTTTGCATGTTTTTTTTTCTTGTTTTAGAACTCTTGTTTGTTTGTTTATTTTTATGGCCAGCTCAGCCTGCCCTGAGGGCAGGGCTGGCGCAGCATGTGGTGCCAGGGATCGAACCATGGTCCCTGCCGCCTAAGCTTTCCTAAGCAGGCGCTTTAGACCACTGAGCCATCCTGCCAGGCCCCTTTGCATGTTTTTAGAATGTTCCTAAAATTTCACTTTAGGTTTAACATATAAGAAAGTGTGTGTCTCTGTTTCCTATACTCTTTGAATAGCTTAGTTCCTGTGCTGGGATTCCAGCTGAGATGTATACTATTACTTTGTAGGGAAGCATGCTGCCTTAGACCCGTTCATTTTGCTGAACCTTCTGCCAAACTCCACCGACAAGTATTACCTCTACAATGGCTCCTTGACATCTCCCCCTTGCACAGACACCGTTGAATGGATTGTTTTTAAAGATACAGTTACCATCTCTGAAAGCCAGGTAATCTTGCAAATTCACATAAATGAAGCATTTAAATCCGTTTTAAAAGAGTCATTTTCTAGCTTTACTTATAGGATATCTGTTTTAAGGCATTTGCAGGTACCTTTGAAGCAGATATGTAAATTATTTGCTCTTCTTTCCAGCTGGCTGTGTTTTGTGAAGTTCTCACAATGCAGCAATCTGGCTATGTCATGCTGATGGACTACTTACAAAATAATTTTCGAGAACAGCAATACAAATTCTCTAGGCAAGTGTTTTCCTCATACACAGGAAAGGAAGAGATTCATGAAACAGGTATGTATTGAAATACAGCTTTTCTACAAAGTCTTATAAATGCAATGTAGGTGGAAACTTTTATAAGATAGACAACATAGAACTTACAATTCTAGAAATGCTTTGACTTTCTAGCTTTAGGTGAGTTCTTTAACCTCTTTCAGTTTCAGTTACATCTAACATCTGTCATTACCACATCCAATATCAGTTAGAAAAGCCTTTTTTTCTTCCTATGAATAACCCCATCTTACAAATGAGAAAAAACTGAGATTCTTTAAAGGAAAGTGATTTTCCAAAGCATGCAGTAATAAACAGCAAATTCACTTTGCATCTCTCCAAATTCACTTAGCAGCAGCATACTGGCCTACAATGTATAAGAGAGCAGTGAAGAACATGCCAAGGTGTTCAGAATTTGAGAAGATCCCTTCTGACTGGGGTGGCCAAGGGGGTCTCCATGGAACAACCACACTGGAACTAAGTCCTGATGTGAATTTTGGATATTAAGTGCTCAGCTGTGTATTTATAGTTCCCATGGAAAAGCCTAGAACCTAAAATGTGTTGAAAATGAATGTGCCAAATTATTAATACATAGAAGAGGTTCTTCCTCTGTTTCTTTGGAAGGCAAGAAATTTGTCTTTGTCAGATACAGCTGAAGTTGTCAGATACAGGCTGAGGCCAAGTCTCCAGAGTGTCCTCTGGGTCTTCTGAAGCTGACATGGTGCTCAGAACACTTTTCAGAAATGTCCAGAGGACACAGTCACATGTGTCTGCCTCCTCACCCCTTTTCCTTTATACTGAAGTTGTATGGCTCATGAAAGCCACACTTGCTGGGGCCTTTGCTCCAGGAATTCCCAGCATCTCCAAGGAAATGGTCTTCTTTGACCTCAGTCCTGCACTGCACATTTTGCCATGTGTAATATTAACTCAATAATCAACTTCTTTTGAAGATGATGCAATAAAACTTCATACTTGCATTGTTTTAATGTGATGTATGTAAGAATTGCTTGTCCTTTGACAAAAATAAATAGTGATCAAGATGACAATGATGAATAACCACATTTGATGTGATATTAACTTTCAAATTAAATTGCCCCAAAGTGAGGAAATTTAATTATATTTCTACCCACAATACTAACTACTATAATACCCTGTCTGAAAAATAATAGATGATTGATTACAGAAGAGAAAATGGACTTAATCACTCCCTCCAAAATATCATAGGCCAGATTAAAAATAAATAAATAAACAAGGATCTCTTTTGCCACATGCTTCCAATAGTTATATTTTATTGGAACTCTTCATTGGTTCCTCATTTCTTATATGATAAAATCAGAACTACTTGTCATGGCATGTGGTTTAACACATCCTCCTCCCCGACTGGCATCCTCTCACACCCTAAATCATGAGCCTCCCTAGGGATGGAAGGCCATGTTCTCCCAGATTTCATTTAAGATGCCGTTTTTTCTGAGTGTGGTGGTGCATGCCTTTTATCCCAGCACTCAGGAGGCCAAGGAGGAGGATCACAGTGAGTGGAAGGCAAGCCAAGGCTTCATTATGAGTCTGAACTCCATAGCAAGACCTTCTCTCAAAAGAAACGAAAAAAAGATGCTGCTTCTTAATGGTCACATGTTCTGGCCCTGCTGTCTTTGGTTGCTCACTTTCCTCTCATCAAAATCTAAACAGGGCATTTTTTCCACAGGAAAACTCTCTCTGACTCTACCCCTGCCTCCCTCTCCTGTCTGGCTCTGGCCAGGTAGAAGGATTATATCCAAGTAAGCCCCAGTTATGTAGAGTTCAAGATAAATAATACTCAGAAGTGCTTTTCCCGTGTGCTTGTGGCCACTTGTATTCTCTGCATCCAGACTTCACAGTAGTTATGCCTTGGTAGCTTCCTGTGTACCTGTCTCCCCCACCAGACTGAGCTCTATGAAAGAGTCCCTGTCTTTTATCTCTTTACCTCTATTGCTAACTTAGTCACTGTCTGAAAGTCAGTCACTGAAAGTCTTTCAGTCAGTCCCTGACTGAAAGAATCCTCTTCCTGTACTAGAAGCACATCAGCTTATGCTTCATGGGTGTCCCCTGTGTTTTTCAATATGTAAGTTGATATGCAGTCGTGCATTAACATGGATCACTACTGTCCTCATAGGTAAGAGCTAAGGGTTCAAAGTGGCAAAAAGTAATAACAAAACTGTAATGGCTACTGTGTTTTATGTGACTTTACTCTGCACTTAGCCACAGAATGTGGGACTTACAACTAATGCTGTTCACTCATGAAATTAGTCCCATATTTTTCATTCTATAGTTTAGGACCTTGACCCTGTTTACATTGGGGCAGAGTTAGAGTCTGAACCCATATCCCTGATTTTGAAGTCTTCTAATGTTCACTCCACTATGCTTTGTACTTATAAAGAAACATACTTTTAGCTTATGAGATTTTACAGTAAAAGCAAATTACTGTAAATACATGAAACTTAAAAGAATAGTCCTGACTTTTAAATGCTTTGTTTATCCTAAGATCAAACAGAGGACCAACATTCTCTAAACTCCTTGGCCTTTTGAGTTGCACAAATGTATGATGGGCCCTGTAAAGGACAGAAAGCAATTCTATTGAGCAGAGCTCATAGCAATCAATCTTATTCTCACAAACATCTAAATGGTCAGAGAATTTCATGTCCCTGCAGCAACACTGTTAGGACTGTCAGCGGAATAATAATTTATCAGCTATTTATCTTTGGTTTATTTCCAGAATAATTAAAATGGCCCAGCCAACTAGGGAGAAAAAGCTATTCAAAACAGATTTACTCGTTAAGTGAAAGGGACTTACAAATGAAAAAGTATTTTTACATAAATTTTACAATAGAAGTGCATGTTCCCATGCTGTTGGCTGTATGCCTGCTCCTAGGAGCAGTGTTTCTCTAGCTTCTCCAAGAAAGTCCACTTTGTGATTCAAGATTTATGGGGTGTGGGGAGGGGGGGGACTACAAAACTCAGCCTTTCATTGTAACATCTGCATATAATTTAGAAGTACTACTCAGTGTTTCTCCTTTATATTGTGTATCCTTAGGATAAATAAGAGGGCTCAAAAGCTTTGATTCTATTTCATTAAATTTTTTGTCCTTAATGATCATCTAAAATTGCATAATCAAGAATACATCTCTTCTGCATTCTCTATTGCCAGGCCTGAGCTCTCAGATTTTCCTTGGCTTGCCCTGGCAGGTCTGGCAGCTTCTTGAGGGCTCTCCCACTCCTCTTCTGTCTTCCTGTCTTTCCAAAGTGGAAGGAATATCTCTGTCCAGGTTCTTATTCCTGACCTGGCCATCTCATTCTACTGAAGTCCATGAGCAAAGGGTCCTCCATTCAGCAAGACATGCTCCCCCCTCCAAAGAGGAGGCTGGAGATTATAAAGAGCACATTGTGTGTGTGTGTGTGTGTGTGTGTGTGTGTGTGTGTGTGTGTGTGTGTGTGGTTACATAGACTTGAATATTTATTTATAATTTTCTAAATGTTCAGCATTTAAATTTTGGGTATGTAATAAAATCTGTCTACTAGAAAACAAGTATGTTAGGTGGATGCATCTCATCTATGTATACAGTGAAACTTTCAGTCAAGTATCATTTTTATTTACTATGAGGCATGATTCTTATAATATTTAACATAATGATTTTCACCAGAGCTTGTATGAAAATTATCAGAATCTTGCTTTTAATAAATTCATTTTGAAAATTTTATTTTATAATATATATTCCAAATAATTACCATTTGAGATGTACATTTCTGGGTCCATACAGTAAGGCTAGTGAGCAGACCTTATTCATTTTTGTATTCACAGCAGGCATTAAATGAATGTTTTTGATTAGAACTTCATTACCCTTTTTTCCCCATTTTTTTAGAGTTATCATCTTTTAGAAAGACATTTCTTCTTCACATCACAAAACAGATAGTCTATCTACAGCCATACCACCCTGAATGCACCCAATCTCATCTGATCTCAGAAGCTAAGCAGGGTTGGGCCTTGTTAGTACTTGGATGGGAGACAAAGCAGATAGTCACTTCACAGACCACAGCATTTAGTAGAACTACCTTGGCAGAGTCAGCAAAGGCTGTATCTTATGTAAGAAGCACTGTATGTGAATAACGGTGCTACCGAGGCCAGAGTGCAGAGCAGGTGAGGTCAAGCTCTGCCCCACACCTCATAGGCAGGGCGAGCATTCCTGCTGCCCTCCACATGTGCATGGGTTCTCCCCTTGTAGTGCAGGGTCCTGCGGAAGCATGACAGAAAGCAAACTTGGGCTCTCATGCTTGGTGCACTTTTCCTATCAAATCAAGTTAATAAGCGTCTATGCTTATTAACATAAAATTGTGCCATTTTTAATCAGTCAAGTCTTCAGATTCCTGACCTATAGAGTGGGGAAATTTTCCAAGGTCTTTTTATAGTTTTATTATTAAGTTTGAATGAGCTGGAGTTGGCACAGCACCTATGCCCTTGGATGTGAGGTGCCGCATACCCACCATTAGCATTGTAGGTAAATGCCCAGATAGCCAGGAAGTCACAACCAATAAGGAGCACTGGCCAAGTTCTCCAAAGCTAAGGCATTTTTTAAAAAATTTGTTAGATAGAGTTATAGATGCTGTTTAAATCTCATTTGCTAGTGCTATATTGTATTTAATACAAACTTTAAACAAAGAAGCACTATACTATAAAATCTTTTCCAGGCTTACCAGGATAGGAGTGTCTTTGTACTTTGGAGTAGTTGAACTAAAAGAAATTTTCTACTGTTCCCTGGAAAGGATCATGATGAATTATACATTAGTAGGTTGACTTACTTGAAGGTCAGTAGTTGTTAGTAACATTCATTAAGGTCACATGTTTGTAAATGTCATACTCTGTTTTCAGAAAAGTAAAATGAAAATTCTGTACTTCTTAGACGATTCTGTATTAAAAATTGAGTTGTTGAGCAGGTTACCCTATCCAGGGAGAAGATTGTGAATAGGTACACTTTGAAAGTTGACTCATTCAGAAGTACTACACAGGGATAGAACTTTTCCAATTCATATATTTAGCATTTGTGTCAGTGTTTCAATTAGCTTCAGTTAGATCCAACGCTTCTGAGAAAAAGTAATAGTCTTGTACTTTATCTTCTGTGTCTGTGAGTCTTTAAACTTCTTTGACAGTAGGCATTACTTTACTTCTCTTAATAATTATTTTAAATGATGCTCATAAACCTCAAATAAGAAAGTGGTGGCTCCAGGAGTACATGATCATGGGCATACTTTTGTGTTGAGCTGCCTTTACTCACCAATTATGCACTGCAAATGAATGGGGAACAGCTGAGTCAAATGCAGTGTAGTCTCAGGTAATTATGACATTTTCCCTGCCACTCCCCAGAGCCACCTCCCTGTCTTTTCCTGTCCATCTACATTTTTGGTTGCAATAGAGCAAGCTCAGGCTATACCTTGTCCCTAGAGGCAGTCAGAGGGGAGAGGGCACAGGGGACTCACATCGATCTCACCATCTATGTCATCTCTTCCGATTAATGAACAGATTTGTCCCAGCCAAGGAATTCATATTTTTCTTTTTCATATCCATTTTTTCTGCTCCTCCCTCCCCTCTTCTTTAGGACAATTCGTAACCTTTTGGTGTTCTCCTCACAAATTCTGTGCATGCCTATGTCCAAGGCCTTTCATCATCAGAGGATAAGTGCAGTATTTTATAACAACTAAAAGTTAGTAGAGCTTTAGGATTTTGAGATAAATATGTTTAATTTTGATAAGAACTAATTAATTTGCTCTAAGTAGAAAATTATTTTTTCCAGTTTATTATCCATTCCTCTATGAAAAGTACTCAGAATTGCGAAATGGATACTGTTCATTATCTCTTAGGCCTTGCTAACTTTAAAGATTATAAAGCAGCTGCAGAAGGAGCTTCCCAAAGGCAGAGCAGTGCCTTCTGCCTTGTCTGTCAGGGGTGCCTCGCACCACATAAGTAGTGCCTGCACCACGCAGAAGACCGCGGATGCTGGAGATGTTTCAAAGCCAGAGAATTTATAGCTCTGTGATAAGGGCCAACCTTGCAGGCATTTGTACATGCACAGTGTCCTGAAAAGTGTTTGCAAATGCTGTCACCTCCACATGGGTCCTGAGATATGTCAGAGTCTGGCTGAGAGCCAGCGACCTGCAGGAGCCAGCTTCTCCTCCTTGGTCAGGGCTCCCTGGAGAATGAACTATGCCCCAGATCACCACAGCTCTGTAAAGGAGCAGCAATGTGAGATGCAGTCCCGAAAAAGGAGTTAAAACTCAACAGATTCCTGAGCTCACCATACTTTTGTTACTGTCTTATTCTGTAGTAGCCTATACTCTGTATCTAAGGACACACTGATGTGGATTGGTTTTGGCTGCACATAATATGCTGTATAGAATTAGTATCTTTTTATAAGATTATTAGACTATTTCAATAGGAAATAAAGGAAATCATGAAGATTTCAGTGCATATGAATCACTTCTATACTAATCCTTGCCAAAATTTGTATTTGAATACCAACTAGCAATGTGGCATTAATTGGATTTCTATTTCAAAGATTGTTCTATCTTATAGGGCAAACTTTTTTTTGGTATTATATATTTATTTAAACTAAAAATTTATTTATTTATTTATTTACATATAGTACAGAACTTCAAAACCAGAAAAATTTAACAATGGTTATACTACATATTTTCATCATCAGATCAGTTTAGATTAATACATATAGGTATATAAGACTGATCAAACAATTAAACATTAATTTTTTTTAACAGTTGACACACTGCACGTTGTCCTCACAATAGTTATACAGAGCACAGTGTGTGGGCATGACCCACCTTCCTATTGATGTTGCTAAGGAAAGAAAAAAAAAATTCTCTTTGAGTTAAGAGGAAGCAGATGCATACACAGTCCAATGTTCCACGGTTGCAGTGGACCACCAGTGAACCTTGCAACGTTGGATGCTATTGATCCAAGCCTCCTACAGCTCATCTCAGCAGTCTAGCTCTGCATTTCATGCCTTGTAATTAAGCGTTTTTGCTGGGTGATCAAGGGCAAGTCAAAGCAAGACCTGTATAACAAAGCATTCATGGTACTATTTATTACTCTATAACATAGGTAATTGAACTTCTCATCACTGCCTTTCTGAATATCAAATATCTTTGACTTAGCTTGGAATTGATATTTTCTGACAATCATTGATATTCTAATAACTCTCCATAGAATGTGATATAAGCAGTTACACAATTTTTACACATATATTTGGAAACTTAAGGAAATATAAAATTGTAGCCTGTCAAGCCTATGGTATTTGGCCTATTCTCTTACTTTCAATTAATACTATAGAGAGAGAGAGTATAACAGTAACTGAGTTTACATTGGGAAGCAGTACACATCAAAAAGATGAGAGTGACATGCATTCCAAGCATAGTTTTAGTGTTACATGGTGCTATGATCAGTGTGATGAACCTTTTGAAGGTTCTTAGGACCAATATCTTATTCATCCTGTGTACATAAGTGCATGGTTTTGCTCCTGATATGTTTCCTCTTTTATCTGTTTCCAGTCACTTCGTTGTTTAATCCATAACACATTCAGCTGTGTTAGGCCCTTAAGTTTTTATTTTCTTCTTTAAAGTTCTTATATTAGGGAAACTATATGATGTTTACACATGTAGGTCTAGTTTATTTCACTACTGAGTATATGTTCAATATACATCCATTTATATATGAAGTCTTCAAACATCTATAGGGTACACTTTTGACAAGGTCATAAAACACTGACAGAAGTAGAGGCTTTTCTCTTGCAGTCATTAGAAAGTATTCATGTTTTCCTTATAAAATTATTTTAATAATTAAGCAATAAGACTTAACTTCAAATATATGATATGTTACTGAAGTATGGATTACCAATAAACAAAAGGAATGATTAAGAAACAAATTGATGATTAAAATATAAGCTCAAGATGTTAAAAAAAACAACTAAAATCTCTTAAGGACTTATAAGGAAGAAGGCAAGAATTAAGAAACTGATGGCAAAAATAGGAAAATATTAATTCTTCAAATTGGAAGCATCTCCTAACTGGTGGTATCACAAAGTCTCATAAACATTCGTGTCCAGCCAGATTAGTCTCTGCTGCTTAGACAGTAGTCTTTGTGGTGTTTATCAGTTAATATTTGTACATTTTCCTCAAGAGAGTTTTACCTTTTATGGATATATATATATATATATATATATATATATATATATATAGCTAGTGCATCTTAAAATATTTTCATCAAGAATATACTTCACTTTAAATCATTCTATCTAAAGAGTGGGATTGATTAGGACCACATTCACAAACTGTATTTTCCAGAATCACTTTTCACCATTTAAAAATGAATTTAGGACTGTGGAAATAGGCATGAAGCAACCCTGTTTGTGCATCGAAAGTTTATGTGACTAGCTCACTTTGGAGGCAGCTGCATCATCTTCTGCCATCTGCTGGATGTGGGTGGAAGTGTCAGGGGGCAGCAGAACTCGGCTCACTTTAAACCTAGACATTTTCTTTGTCTGAATCAATGTTTCGTTTTGTTTTGACAATGCAAGAATTGCCTGGTCAGTCCCAAAGGAAACTGCACTCTAACTTCTCCCTAAATAAAAATAACTTCCTGATGTTGCAGTGAAAAATTAATTTATTAATTAATGTATTATTAATATCATAAGACATATTACACGGCTACTATATGTATGCACATACAGAGAGTCACTCTTTTACCACTGCCATCATAGAGTACCTATGCCAGAATTGCTAGTACTGGTTACTGCCTTTGAAATTTAAGCGGCCTTCATTTGATCAAATGTTATTTATGGGTGCCCTCCAGTGTTCATGAGGTGAACTACAGCCTAGCAGCCTAGCAGAGGCAAAAAGACATCTGGCCACATTACCATGCAGTTGTGGGCACGTCTTTCACAAGCTCTTGTGGCTTTGGTGCCCATGCTAACTGAGATGAGTTAGCTCCAGGCTCCCCTCTTATTCGCTTTGTAGTGCCAGGTGCCACCTGAGAACAAAACTTGCACCTGTGAATTTATTAATTAAACTTTCTCCTGAGAGACTTTTTCCCTCTGTTTTACAAATATGTCTTACAGTATGAAGAAATCATATGACTTTTTTCATCAACATAGACATAAACAATATCATTAGGAATTCTTTTTTGCTTTTTGGTACTGAAAATAGGACTGAGTACCTCATGTTTGCCCGGCAGGCGCTATGCCCAGCCTGTGAATATTTTGTAGGAGGCGCCTGGGCATTCTTCCTGATGGGCTCAAATTTAGGGCATAATTCCCAGCATGAGTTTAAATTCATTTTGAAAATTCTCCGAAGTTTTTCACATTTTTGGTCAGATGAGACAAACTTTCTAATTTCCTGAAATTAATTACTTAATCTGTTATTTATGTCAAAATAAAGTTTTTTTGTCAGCAGTATTAAAGTGATCGTTCTAGTTGTTCTATAGCTGCCTCGGGTTAGGAATCATTAATTATTTCAAAACTTCTCTAACAAAAATATCCAAGTATCCTCATCTTAGTCTCATCCTGAACTACATGCATTTGTTAGGTTTTGGACAAAAAACAGAAACAGGGAAGGAAATTACTTTGCTGTGATGAATCCTCCTCACCTGATGCAGATACTTAATCCACAAAGTTTTGCACTGAGGTCAGTAGGGTAAAAATAATCTGATTATGAGGTTTAGAGGTGATGCCTTTGGGGATATCATTAGGTTAGAACTTGCAGCTCCTGTGATTGAGTCCTGGTGGCCTTGAAAGAACAGGGAGGGAGTTCACGCAGACACAGACACACACCTACTCTGCCCGTGATGTGATGACCAGGACAGTCCTCGGCAGAACCAGCACTGTAACATTTGGACTTGCAGTCAGTGGAACTGCAAGCCAAGCACACATGCTATTCCTTATAAAGTCGTGTGGCTCAGGTTTTTGGTTGTAACAATAAGAAAGTGACTACTACAATTTTAGAAAGCAGCATGACCAAAACCTCCACAATATAAAAGTATAACTGTAGAACATTTTGCCTTACATTGAAATAAAACACAGGAAAATTAGTTCACAGTGTATTTTGCTTAGTCATCGCTAGAGGCCAATGTTTGTGCCAGCAACTCTTTTGTTCTCTAAAGTTTGTAGCTCAGAACCAGAAAATGTGCAGGCAGACCCAGAAAATTATACCAGCCTTCTTGTGACATGGGAAAGACCTCGAGTGGTTTATGATACCATGATTGAGAAATTTGCTGTTGTGTACCAGCAACTGGAGGGAGAAGACCAAACCAAGCATGAATTTTTGACAGACGGCTATCAAGACTTGGTAACTATAAAACCAATTGTTTTATGCATGATAACTTTATAGTTAAATTTCCAAGGTAAGGGTTTACCAGTGACTGCCTATTGTTAACTTTGGTTGCTTTAGACTTTGTATGAAGTTCTCCAAGGGGGAGCAGAAATGAAGCAATACTATATCAAAAGCTAAGAATAAACTGCAGGGAGATCATGACCTGCCAGCCTTGTAAGAGAAGTCACATGTGGGAAGACTTAGGAGCTGGAGATCATGGTGTGGCTTCTCTTTACAAATAAAGGGACTTAGTGAAGAGCTAATACCGCAGCTAGGAACTCACAGCTATGCCGAAAACTGAGTTCAAAATCTCAGTCCCTGGGCCCAGCGGGATGGCTCAGTGGTCTAAAGCGCCTGCTTTGGAAAGCTTGGGTGGCCTCAGGGACCGCAGTTCGATCCCCAGCACCACATGCTGTGCCAGCCCTGCCTTCGGGGTGGGCTGAGCCGGCCATAAAAATGAGTGAATAAACAAACAAACAAAGGTTCTGAAACAAGAAAAAAAAAATTTTTTTAAAAAAAAGAGATTTAAAAAAAAAAAAAAATCTCAGTCCCCGAGATTGCTCCCTCTATGAGGCCATCTCAGCACAGAAGAAACAGGGTTGCAGATCCACAGGTCCTTTGCTATACTTCAGTTTTCTAGGTAAAAGATACAAAGTGATGACTGGGCCAGACTTAAGGATGTGAAAAGACAGGTGATTCTTCCCAAATGATCCCCTCCCTTTGCACCCATGCACACAAAGTAATGAAAATAAAATGCATTCTCTTTCTGTGGCCTATGCACCTACTGTTATACTTTGCTTTGGTAGGAAAGATTTGGCTGTCACATGATTTCAACCAACAAAACCTTACCTGGATTAGCTCTAGAAGGCACTACACAGGTGAAGTGACACTGGAGCTGTTTCCAGGCAGCTGTGGTCTTGCAAATCCCAGGAACTTTTGTTTAAGTAAAACTGCCATTGTTATTATATTTAATAACAAATGAACAAACACATAAAATGATAACTTTTAATTCACTTAGAATTCATTAAATATTTAATTCATTTAGGAATACTGAAATATTGCAATATGGGAAAACTGAAATTGTATAACTGTTTCATTTTATGATTGTGCAGGCAAAAGAATTTTATTGCCTTGGATATATGTTTCAAGTGAGGTGATAAATTAGTTTTTCATACTTTTATCCTTATTTATAATTGCTTCACATTTGTTTAAAAATTTTGATTTTAGTTTTGTATTATTACAAATTGAAACTTCTTCTTAAAATGAAACATTCTAAAACTAAATTGCAAAAGAGCCAAAAGCTTTTGTTTCTTGTCTTCATAATTCTCATAGCAAGTTAATATTAACAGCACTGCATAAGATTATGCTTACCTTGACAAAATAAAATGTATCCTATTACCAAATGAGAGACAGTTGCCTAGTACAACTTGGAGTGTGTTACTGTTCTTCTGAGGCTGGCCCATTGTACAATCACTGGTATCTCTTTTTAGGGAGCTATTCTCAATCATTTGCTGCCTAATATGAGTTATGTTCTTCAAATAGTAGCCATATGCACGAATGGCTTGTATGGAAAATACAGCGACCAGCTGATAGTGGACATGCCTGCTGCTGATGCTGGTGAGTACCTCCTGGATGCACTCTGATGTTTTTTGCATAAGTGAGGCTGCTTTGACTACTGAATGCACTGGTGCTTTCTTCTGACTTTATATTGTTTTAGCAAATGGCAAAATCATATTTCTTGGAGTCTGGATTGCTGGATAATTTTGTGAAACACAGGACCTCTTTCTAAGGGAAACTAATGCAAGACACCAAATAAATTTATTGTTATGTTGATGTTTTCATTTTTAAAGTAGTAAGGAAATCTGTTTATGTTTCTCCTATGTGAATATTGAAGCTGCTACTCTGGACAATGAAGAATTGGTTTCACTCTGCTAATTTCTTTTTTTCAGCCCCTAAACCACTTTGTAGTAAGTATATACATGATCCTAAGGTTGTGTGAGGTGCTTGGAGTACAGCTCATCCCAGATGTTTTACCTTAATTTCTAACTTTGTCAAGGGTACTTTTCTGTTAGTTGATTTGCCAGTACTTTTTCCCATAAATACAACAAAAGTTGTTTCTCATTGTGTTTTATTGGGCATGCATCTTTTGTAAGTATTATGGGAAATTCTTTTGATCTCAAGCATATGCAATAATTGAATAAAGTGCTGACCATCAAGATTGACAATTTACATGTTTGTGTTATGAGTTTTCCTTTTACTAATATAAGTAAATCTCAAGTAATAGAAATGTGTAATTTCTATTTACATATGCATGAAAGTATATGTGTATATTTATGTGTGTACACATACATCATATACATATATTTATATGTATGCATATTTATAATATATATGATCTTTGGTCACTCCTATCATGATTCCTGTTATTCTTACAGATCATATTTATTACATCTTAGTTTTATGTACAGAAAAAAACCTGCTGTGCAGCAGTTTCCCTTTATTGTTTAAATGCTGGAGCATATATTTTAATCCAACATCAGCTTAAATAAAGTATATATTAATTATCATTGCAGAGTTGGTTGAACTAGTTGATTTTTTTTTTTAAGATAAGGACTGTATGAGGGCCAGATAGCTCAGCACACTAAAGTGCTGGGAATCAGTCCCTGGCATACCGTACCAGCCCTGCCCCCATAGTAAAAGGTGGGTATCAAAGTAACATGTCACTGTTTTAACTGTGCTGCATCACTCCGCTCCCCTGAATGATAATAGCCACAAAGCTCTC
Organism: Myocastor coypus; assembly: GCA_004027025.1. Classification (NCBI taxonomy): domain Eukaryota; kingdom Metazoa; phylum Chordata; class Mammalia; order Rodentia; family Myocastoridae; genus Myocastor; species Myocastor coypus. The sequence continues at coordinate 40,473 of PVJA010000133.1, read as the reverse complement.
CAAATTGGCGCATCTAGAAAACTCTTCTGCTGCTTGTACAGCCAGATTGGCCTTGCTAGCCACAGGTGAGCAGACAAATGTGAGGCATATACAGCATTCTCTCTACCCTACATGCACATTTTTAAATTCAAATTATGTTGAATATCACTCACTGTCTTTGTTTACTTATGCCATTGTAATTGCGGATGTACCATGGCTCCATAATGCTAAGTGAAACACATCAGACACAGAAGCTTATGGTTTCTCATAGATAAGAAGCCCAAAGTGTAAGTAATTTAAAGAGCAAAATAAAGGCAAGATAATGAGAAACAGAAAGATAGGAAGAAGATCTGGGGATGGAGAAAGATGAGAGGTAGAAGAAAGGAAAGGAAGTATTAAGATCAAGACGCCATATGTGTATGTAGCAACACCCCACAATTAATATATTAATTTCAAAAATATATACTAATAAAAAATTAAAGTATGTTTTCTGTACATAAGTTTTCTAGTTTATGAAAATAATTATGTTAAACAAGTTATACTTACTCTTTCTAGTCACTATGCCAGAATTTGCTGCTTTCTGAAAATTTTTAATTTTTGAGAAAGCTTATTGCATATGACAAAGACAGATCAAGTATAAACTTGCTGCCAGTGTAATTTCTGAGTGACTTTTTTAAAAGACTGAGTCCATTTTTGCAAGAAAAATAACATTCTTGAATCATTTGTAATATTTTTATATTTGAGTAAAATAACAAATGTATAACTTACTTTCTATTTTTTCAAAGGATCAGGACACCGTTGACCATTGTTATAATGAGATGCTAGTTTGGACACACCACTTAACCTACATGGATGTCTTAGGCCCTTAAAGCCTTGTGCACAGTACAGGTGTTCTAGAAAGCGCTGGTGTTTGATTTGATGTTTTGACACGATATAACTACGTGAAGGTATATTCCAGCTTCACAGACTTAGATGGAATATGCCCTGACTTTTCCTATGAAAATCCCTTCATCCAAAGGTTTAGATTTTCTTTTTCCTCAAAAATAAAATTTGGCTTCCTGAAAACTTATTCTTTTTCACTTTCAAGGCTTCATTTCAATAGATATGTATACAGCTTAGTGTGCAAATTACATTATTGTAATCAATATTTCTAAGGTAGATATAGCATAGTAAAAATCTTGACAGCAAAACTATGTTGTAATTTGGCTAAACACTTAGATTTAATGCCTAAAAACTTTAGTGAATTTTATTGTTTGTGTGGCTAATATAGAAACTTGTGAGTGGTGCTTATTTTATGGTTTTTATTAGTAACATTTCATCCTGCTAATTATGCGCTTGATTATTTTAGTAATCCTATATGATATCCCATTGAATCACTCTATTATCATTTAAAATAACATGTTTTATTATTATTGTGCTAGTTATTTTTTTGTTAAAAATAATGGTTAATTTTAATTGCCCTAATATTTACGTAGGTATCAAATATCCTAACTAATATCTGTGAAGGGAAATCTCAGTACATTTGACTTGCTAATTTGATTAAATTGTACATTTAAGTTGATAATTTGGTTAACTGTTTTGTACATTTTAGTTATACTTGTTATAGTGTAACGCATTATTACGTCAAACTGCTGTCCATTTACTATTATTTCAAATTACTATTATTTTTTAAAGTATTTGGTTGTTGAAAGGCCTCACTACGCAGCTTGGACTCATGGTGATCCTCCCGCTTCCAGCCTGCCCAGAGCTGGGATTACAGGTGTGAACCATTATGCCTGGACTCTGACTGGATCAGCCCATCCTAGGGGCAGGACTGGCACAGCATGTGGTGCCAGGGATTGAACTGCTGTTCCTGCACTTGCCTAAGCTTGTCTAAGCAGGTGTGTTAGTCTACTGAGCTATCTTACCAGTCCCCAAATTATTATTTTAAAATAAATACATAAATTCATACTAAGATGAACAGGCAAGGTGGCAAAAGTCTGTAATCATAGCTCTCAGAAGGTTGAGACAAGGATCACTGTGAGTTCAAGACTGGCCTGGAGGCTACAAAAGTAAGCACAAGACTACCTGAACTACGTAGCTAGACCCTGTCTCAAAAATACATACATACATACATACATACATGCATACATAAAATTTGTTTAAAATTATATAATTTTTTATAAAATAAAATATTGAAATTTTTATAAAATATAATAAAATATAATTTTATAAAATTTATAATTTTATAAAATATAATTTTAAATTTTATAATTTTATAAAGTTCATAAAAAACTAAATTTTTCAAATAAGCTTTTTTAATGTAAAGAAGGTATGGGGGCCAGCCAGATGGTTCAGAAGACTAAAGCACTGGCTTAGGCAAAGTGCAGGGACCAGGGTTTGATCCCTGCCACACCATGCTGGCCTCACCCCTGGAGCACACTGACATTGCAGTTGAGACCCGTGGTGAGCAGCTATAATCCCAGCTCTTAAAAGGCTGAAAACAGGAGAATCACTATGAGTCCAATCTACTTAGTGAGACCCTGTAGATCTTGTACTAAATACATTTGGGCCAACCAAATAGCTCAGCAGATTAAAGCACCTGCAAGCAGGCACAGGGGCCATGAGTTCAATCCCCAGGCCTGCAGTGCTGGCCCTGCACTTGAGGTGCGCTGAGAGGGCAATGGAGACTAGGCATGTAATTCCAGCTCTTGGGAGGCTGTAAATGGGCAGATCACTATGAGTCCAATGTAGTAGTAAGACCCTGAACACCCTGTAGACCCTTCCCTAAAATACAAAAAATAAAATGGTATATAGAAAATTATATCAATGGGTAATCCATAGAAATATTTATTTTATGTCTATATTTTATGGTAACTAAGGTAGCTGTGGTAATTTCTCTCCTATAATTCAGATTATACAAAGCAGAGAACATTTTTAAGCAAGATCTTAAGAATCATATGTTACATTTAAATAAACGATAAATTAAATGAACAGATTTTTCCTGTCTGTGTGTTTTTCAGTTGTAGAGGCTTGTCTTGTCAAATTATTGCTCATCTGTCTTTATTCTGCCTGTACCATGCAATGCTATTAGTGTTATTGTACCATATAAAGACATTCAAAATCAGAGTTTGAAGCAGTTGTAGTCAACATTGCTTTTAATTTCTACACTGTGAACTTGTTTGCTTTACAGTGATTAAATATGCTTTGCTTGTCAACTCACAGCAGCGTCCTTTTTTTGTTATTGAATATTAATGTTTTACTAATGTAGTATTTCTTAAATCAATCGAGTGTTACATGTGTCCCCACACAAACTCGAAATAAGTCAGTAACTTTGTTCAGTCATTACATAAATGTGAATTTTAAGTTTTCAATAAAAATAATGATAATCACATTTGCTTTTTCCTAGCCTTCTGAAGTTACTTTGCTAAGAATATGCAACAAGCCAGTCTAAATTTTTAACTCTTAATATACCAATAATATGTGTCAATAAGGAAAATATTGATTCTATAACTTGTGAGGAAACCACAGGCCAAGGAGAGCCCAACGTGATGGCCTGATGGTAGTCAGCCATGTGCTACCATTTTAAACTCTCAGATGCAGAATTATGACTTCAGAATCTTTAGGAAGATAGCAATAGTCTTTCAAAATTATTTTATTTCAGCATTGTTCTGAAGAAGTTCAACAAAACCTCTGGGGAATGGAGGTGTTCCTGGGAAATCCTGGAATTTCAGTCCATTAAAATGATCTGAGTCCAGTTGGAGAACAGAATGAAGACCCTTTGAAGTGAATTTGTAGAGAGCACTACAAAGGCACCTGCTCGTAGGGTAACACCTGTGATTTTTGCATGGAATCAGTCAGGGCCTCAGAGTGTTATGTGGACCCACAGATTCAGCCCCAAAGCATAAGAGCACCCGCAGAAAATTTCTTGCTTCTTACTGAAGTGAATAGCATACTAGTTACCATACATGGCATCAATATTCTTTAGGGAATGTCACTGGACTGAAATACTGGCTTTTCTCTTATAGGAGCCATACTCCACTTAACTTATGCTCTAGGACAGGGGTAAAACATAATTAAAATACACATTGAGAGCACTGACAAAAATCAATCTTGAGTATGATAATTAAAGGTACCTCACCTATCCTTCCAGTGGAACATGAAAATTGCCTTTACTCATTGAAAACATGTAGTTAGGTAAAGTTAGATAATAATTTCACATTTTTAAGAGCTAGCCAGATAGCTCAGTGGACTAACGTGCCTGCTTAGGCAGCTGCAGGGACTGGGTTCCAATCCCCAGCATGACATGGCAGCCCCGCCTCCTGGGTGCTGAGATAGCGATTGAGACTGGGTGTAGTGGTGCACACCTGTAATCTCAGTGCTTGGGAGGCTGAAAACAGGAGAATTACTAGAAGTCCTATCTACATAGTGAGATCCTATAGATCCTGTAATAAACATATTTAAAGTAATAATAATATAACAATAATAATTTTATGTTTTAAAAACATGTTCTTATGTGTACAAAGAGGCATAGAAAATTATTGAGATTCCTCTTTAGACTCTAAGAAAAAAATCTGATATGATGTATATATCACTAACAACTGTTAAATTATTATTTGCTTTTATTAAAGTTACAGTATTGTAAAGAGGAAGGACAAGACACAGATCCTTTTGAGCTATTTCCTGTTGAACTAAGAATTGTACTGAATTTGAAGAGTTTTCATGAATGTTATAGTTCTTAGATAACCATGTTGAAGATCATTTATAACATATGTTTAGTTGCTTCTCACTGTTAAATCAACATTTGTTTATATCCATCAAGTTTCAAAGATTCTAGCATGTGAGACCATTGGAAGCACTTTAATTCAAAAATGTGAGGAATAAAGAGCATGAAAAGCAGAGGGTAGGATAAGGACCATGCACGACAAAAGTAGGAGAGGGAAAAAAAGACTATTGAAATAAGTTTTTAATGAATGATCAGTTTCAACGAGAAAAATAAAAATCATATTTTGAGACTACTGTTTCTAGTGAGATAATTTCATTTCTATAGAACAGAATATTATTCAGGGTAAGTAACATTGAAATAGTCATCAAGAGTTAAATTAACTTCACTCAAATCTTGAAAATTGGATGTACTTTTAGATTTTACTTAATTTCTCTTCTAAATAGACTTTGAACATAGAACTGTATTTTGCTTTTATATTTATTAATATCTAGAATCTTTCTGATAAAAAGGAAGTCTGTACTGGAAAACAAGCCTTGGTTATGATAATGTATTTTATGTTAGTTTAGTTATGCTTTGAAATTTCTATTGAATCCGTATTTTCTTTGAGGACAGGTGCACACCTAACACAGTATACAGTTAGCACCAGGAGAGCACAGAGCAACTTTAGAGATGGAGTGAGGCTTTATAAAAGTATCTGTATGAAAAGGACATCATTGCGACAGTGATGGAGCTTGGTCTGCCATGTGCTCAATGACTCAAGGAGCTCAAATGAAGACTAAGAAATGCTGTCTAAGCCAGATATACTGCTGTAGCTCTATAGCCCCAGAACTCTGGGAGACTGAGATAACCTAACTACAAGTTAGAGCCTACCCTGGGTGATTTAGAAACCTAATGAGATTCAATCTTTAAAAATAAATAAATAAGTAAGGTCAGGAGTGCAGTTCTGTGTAAAGGTGCTTAGTTCAATTCCCAGTACTGCCCCAAAAGGAAAAAAGCAATTCTGGTCTCTGTTATTTTGACATAGTGGCTGGGTTCCTTACAGGGAAGAGAACATGCTTTTAGTCTTTCCTGGCATTTGCTGACAAGTTTTGTTTCAGCATTGATATATCCAGTTTTAGAAATATGTTGAATTTGGTTGGTTGAGAAAAACACAGTTGAATGAACCTGCTTACTGAATTCTTCACTAGACAGCCTTAGCTGTTTCCCTCAAGAGACTGCCAGGGATCTGATGTTGGTCGTCCTAGGCTGAGCAGCATTCTTCTCTATACAAACAAGAATAGGCCCAGATATGAAGTGTAAAAAGTAAATTATTTGACCTTCATTGAGAAAAAGTTAAGGAAGCAGTGTCAAAAAAAAAAAAAAATCCTACCAATTCTACAGAAAAATTTCTGACATTTCCTCAACTTTGCTGTTATGAGGCCTACTAAAGATGAACATAACCACACTGATGAAAACTAATTATAATTCATTTCACTCAACTACATCATTTTCACTGTCTTTTTCCTTGTTTGCTTCAATAAGATATGGATTGGAATTGGGGAAAGTAATCAGAGTGCTATCACTATAGGTTACAGAGTTGTGAAGGTGGCTACATATAAGTTTACATAGTGCTGTTTTGTAAGCATTCAGCGGTATTGACAACTATAGCCTGAAATTTTTAACTTGAAAGATGGTATTTTTCAAAGCTAATATTAATTGTACTTTCTCTCCTTTCATTCAAAGGTAAACTCACAAGGCTGAAATAACTCAGTAAAAGTTTTAATAATTTTGCTTTTAATTTTATAGAACTTGACCTTTTTCCTGAATTAATTGGAGCTGAAGAAATAATAAAGGTATCATATCCATTTTGTGTGGATTTTATACAGTTTTAAAATTTAAGACTTAAATTATTGTTTAGACTTTTTGTATTATTGCAGTATAATGTTAATGTTGAAAGATTCACTATGGAGTTAATAGCTAAGTTTTATAGTCATATAATTTGTATACATGATTCTTTTCTTGCAAAACTGAAAAATGCTTTGAAAAATCTAATACAAGAAAAACATACAAGTACACACAAAAACATGTTTTTGAGCTGATCCTGGTGGTGCATGCCTGTAATTCCAGCCCTCAGGGAGGCTGAGGCAGGAAGAACACAAGACTGAACTTAGCCAAGACAATTTAGAAATTTAGCTAGACACTGTCTCAAAATAAAAAGTTTGAAAATGGACTGAAAAGCAGCTCCGGGCAAAGGGCCTGGGTTCAATGCTAGGTATGAACAAAAATATGGAGATATATATATATATATATATATATATATATATATATATATATATGATTGGCTCAGCCTGCCTTGGGTGGGCCTGGTGCAGCACGTGGTACCAGGGATCCAACCACCATCCCTGTGGTTGCCTAAGCTTTCCTAAGCAGATGCCTGAGCTGTCTCACCAGCCCTGAACTCCTTAAAAGGAGAGAAAACAATTACTTGCTGAATCTTACATCTCACTTTAAGCCCACATGTGTCAGTCATCATAGCTGAGATTGTATGTCAAAATTAAATGCTATTGTTGTTGAGTAATGTGTAGAAGTTGATAAGATGGGACAATTAATGTTATTATCTAACAATAAATTGCAATCAGGCTATGGTTTTACAAGTATAATTATTTCTGTAATATATAGAGCAGCTTTTCTCTCACAGGAGACTATTTTACCAAAACGATTGACCTATCTGTCAATAAGAGCTCACAGAATTCCTTGGCTAAGCGTACCCTTGTACGAGTGGCATGTGCTTGTGAACATGTGTGCAGATATAGGCCCAAAATGAACAACCGAATCAAGTGAAAAGAGGAAAAATCTATTTTATGCTGTTATATCATTCAAGTTATTGATCTGAGTAACAAATACTCCAGTAATTGATTCCACATAGTCAACCATATTCTGTTTGAGTTTCATGTGAAATACAATATGTAGCTTGGACTTTTTAGAAAGGACCCAGGAAAAATCAATTATTTTTCATTGTGATGTCCATTTTCATGATTGTGCATTTTTCTTGTTAGTGACCATGGATAGAACCCTAAAGCAGCCTTTAGCATACTCTTAAAGTTACTTATAGTTTCCAGTGTTAATGGCCAAGAAATTGCTACATGAAACTAAAATGCTCTATTTCATGTAAGATCTATCTGTGTGAACAGGCCACACATGAGCTTGGGATCCCTTTGCTTTGGTCACAATGGTCCATTCCAGGATATCAAAGACGAAGAACTAATCAAAGTCAGGTTCCTCTAGGTCTCACTTGTTACATGTGTCACAAATGCAAACATGTCTTCCTGTTAGACAAGAAAACAGAGACAGTGGAGTACTATGTCTCTCTACAGCTGCCTAAAGAAAGGTTCCAGAAGAGCAGAAAGCAAGATAACCCACTATCCCAGGTGTCAGCAAGTACCAGGTGCCACACTCAAATGGCATAGTGAGGCTAGTTTAATGATCCGTGGGGAGGGCCAACAGCGGGAACAAGGGGGAGATTTCCCTGGAAAGTGGAAGGAGGGTTTAGCAAGAGTGACATTGCAGATGCTGGAAGCTTTGGGGTGGGACAAAGACATTTGTGGTAGCCAAGTAGAATAGAAACCTGAGGGATTTTTTACACTCTGCTGCCACCTAGCTTCAGGCAGAGCAGAAGGGAGAACCTGGAGAGGAATCTGGGGAAGCAAAGGGACAATAGAAGCTCTCTGCGGAAGAAGACAGTAAGAGGGTGGAGGGAGAATCCAGAGCTATCACAGTTTCTGGCAGGAGGACGACAGTTGATACCAACTCGTCATTGTGAGGCTGTATGCATAGTAGTGATACCAGAGAACACTTACCTCGCAGTCCTTGAAAGACTAAGCAGAATACATTGGCACTGCCAAGGGTGATGAGGCCAACCTGCTACCACATACATGAGGGGTCGAAAAGGATGGGGACAGGTGGTAGCTGCTAAACTTGACTGTAGAAACCAGTATGTTTCATGCTATTGACATTAACTATGATAATAAAAAATAAAAGATTTATATCATAATTGTTTTCTGGAAGCATGAATCCACAATAAGAACACTTGGATTAGTCTGTGTATTATTAATTTCAGTGGCATGCACAGGAATGTATGATAGAGACTCACAAAAATAGAGAATGTTTTTATGTGTAGGTGCTTCTGGGAAATGAATCCAGGGCCATTGCACTGAGCTATATCCCTGAGCCTATCTATTTATTTAGTTAAATTTTGAAATAGGGTCTCATGAGCTCAGTACATTGCACAGGCTGGACTTAAATTTGTAATCCTCCTGCCTCAGCCCCCCTGAATGCTGGGATTACAGGCATATGCCACCAAACCTGGCCCCATAATGATTTTTTTTTTTTTTTTTTTGTCTTTTTGAGACAGGGTCTCGCTATGCAGTTGAGGCTGGTCCTGAGCTCACTTTTGTAGCCCAGGCTGGTCTCGAACTCGCACCGATCCTCCTGCCTCAGCCTCCCGAGTGCTGGGATTACAGGCGTCAGCCACCACGCCCAGCCCCCATAATGATTTTTAACCCTTGCATATGGATGTTTTTAGCATTGGAAGAGGTGTAATGTTGTTCATTGGCTTTCACGTCCTGTGGAGACAAATGAGTAAGGCCATCTGCTGAGAATAAGGGAAAAGAGCAAAAGGGGGTTGGGTAGAGTTTTGACGGAGGGTAGGGCTGTGGAACAACACTAGAGAGCTAAGCAAACATATTGATAATGATGAGGAAATGCTTAGAAAGCCCATACTGCCAGCTTAACACTGACCCTCCACGAAACTCTGGACCAGAGTACAAGACAGTTGTTTGTGAGAGCTTTTGTGAAAAGAAGAAATATCTTGCACCAACAGCATCTCATCAACAGCAAGCCAAGGCAAATTATTTTTATTTTCTTTTGTATGATTTTTTTGGCTTTCAAAGGAAAGACGATTTTATTCAGGGAATTGTTTGTGAAATCTCACAGGCTGCCCTTGTGAACCAAGGTAGCAGACAGAGTGCATAACATCATGGAGAAACACAGTACTGACAATTCAGAAGGAACTTTGTCTAGAAAAGCTAAGGTCATGGCTTTTAAAAGTTTATTGCAATGCAAATAAAGCTGACTCACTCCTTAAGATTGTCACATGTGCTTCCCAGCATACCCTGCAACCAGTCAGATAAAAAAATCTAGGAGTGACCATGCAGACACCGGAAGCTGCTGACTGATGCACTGCAGCTTTCCGTGTGGAGACACTCTCCCATGGCCACTTGTGCTTCCAGGTTTGGATTCTCCTTGTTGACAAATTTGTATAGCAGCACCTTTTTCTTCTTTTTCCAGACATGGTCTTTTTAAAATTATTATTTGTTTGTTTGTTTGTTTGTTTGTTTGTTTGTTTGTTTGGGGGGCCAGCTCAGACCATCCTGCATGCAGGGATGACATGGCATGTGGTGCCCGGGATTGAACTGTGGTCCCTGTGTTCTGCCTAAGCTTGCCTAACCAACCGGGTGCTTTGTTTAGATGACTGAACTGTCTCACTGGACCTCCAGACACAATCTTAAAAAACCTCATGGAGGACCAACTAGATGACCATTTTTCTTGTTTGTTTATTTTCAGGAGCCAAATATTTAACTCAGGCCCTCGCGCTTGCCAGCAAACATATATTCTATTGAGCTGTCTCCCCAGCCCCTAGATGACCATTTTTAACAATTGTTAAATTCCAAGATACTGACAAAATCAAGTCATATGGACTACTATCATTCTACCTGTGGCAATTTAGTTATTATTAAATAATAATAGGCTTAGTATTCTCAATTTAGAAGAGTGAGACAGAGACAGACAGAGGGACCGAAACTGAGACCACGATTACGGTAGACCTCAGACAGAACACTCACAGCAGTTATCCTGTTGGTGTGAAAACTTTGGCCTTCTTTGGACTTTTGAACAGCACTACTCAGAGAAGTAGCAAAGCAAATCACTTACTTTAGAGCCATATTTTGACAAATTGCCTTTAAAATACCAAGTTGCTTGAAATTTAAAAGTATTATACATAAAAGTAAAATAAAACCAAACACTTCTGTGGATCTTAAATTTTCCCCTTACAGTGCTTTAAAAGCTATGACTTACTCTGGTTGCATGTAATTCCATGTTTTGATGTCCAGCTAGTTTTGTCTTTGAATAGTTCTGCTACTATTTCATATTACAAGAAAGTTAATTTCTGTTTAGTTTTTTTGGCCTGAGGAATTGAACCAAGTTACATAAAAATAAGAAAACAAATACCATGTTAAATTACACTGAACATATATACATACAGCTTTTAAAGTAGCAGAATCTATAACATTAAAATAAAGGCAGTTATAAATAATGTGTTTTCATTAAGCTTAATTTCTCTAGGTAATAGGAAAAGTTACATAGATAGAGGCACAGTGAATACATAGGTAAAATAGAATAAAATAGGTGTTTTATAAGGGTAAAAAGTTCCCAAGATTCCAGATATGAGGATTGGAGGCATAAGATGTTATTAACAGTTGATTTTTCTCTCAGCCCTTTGTGTCCCATTAAATTTTGTCTTTTTTTTTAAAGGAAGAAGAAAGAGACACTGAGGAAGACACTGTGGTGAATCCTGGTAGAGACCGTGCTACAAACCAAATACGGAAGAAGGAGCCTCCGGTTTCTACCACAACACACTACAATCGCATAGAGACCAGGTACAACGAGGGCCAGCCTAACCGGTCTCCAGCGAGCACAGGCAACTTCTCTGAAAAGCCTGCCCTTCCCAAGACGTCTTTAAATTCTACTTCCCGGCCAGGCCCAGAACTGGCAACAGCAAAGGAACTGTTTTTGTTTTCTCAGACTGAACTGCCACCACATACTTCCTCCTCTTTAAATGATGGCTCTAAAGCTATTCTTAGATTTCCACAAGTGAACTTGACCGGAACTGTTGAATCTTTAAACACAGTTTCGATAACAGAGTATCCAGAGGTGTCTACAGACATCAGTGAAGAAGATAATTTGTTAACTGATTTCAAATTTGATGGTGGAGCTGATGATTCTTCAGGCTCTAGTCCTGTGACTTCTGTTGTGCCATTCATCCTTGAGAACATATCAGATGGAAATATGTTTTCTTCAGAAATACCAGAGTCTATAACGTACAATGTCCTTCAGCCAGAATCTACGAGAAATGCTTCAGACGATTCAACTTTGTCAGGTTCAGAAGAATCACTAAGAAATCCTTCCACTGACACAAGTGTGTGGTTTCCTAGCTCCACAGATGTAACAGCCCAGCCTGACACTGGATCAGGTAAAGAGACCTTTGTCCACATGAATGACACTGAGATCTACCCTGAGGGATCTGATCAGGAAACTGAGCCAGTTTCTCCAGGCCCGGTGGTGTTAGAGGGCCCCTCAGCCACAGACATGGAAATGCCACATTATTCTACATTTGCCTACTTTCCGACCGAGGCAACACCATCTGCTTTTACTTCATCCTCTGGACACGGCTCAGCCCCCACCATCCATGCGGTACAGTCGCAGACAACTCAGCCAGTGTACAATGGTGAGACACCTCTTCAGCCCTCCTACAGTAGTGAAGTGTTTCTGCTAGGCACCCCTTTGTTGCTTGACAATCAGATCCTCAACACTGCCCCTGCTGCTTCAAGTAGTGATTCGGCCTTGCATGTTACGCCTATATTTCCCAGTGTCGATGTGTCATTTGAATCCACCCTGTCTTCCTCTGATGGTGCACCCTTGCTTCCATTTTCCTCTGCTTCCTTCAGTAGTGAATTGTTTCACCATCTGCATACAGTCTCTCAAATGCTTCCACAAGTTCCTGCAGCTGCTGAGAGCAATCAGGTATCTTTGCATGCTTCCCTGCCAATGGCTGGAGCTGATGTGTTCTTAGAGCCCAGCCTTGCTCAATATTCCGATGTCACGTCACATCAGACCAGTACTCGTGCTGCTTCAGAGACATTGGAATTTGGTAGCGAATCTGGTGCCCTTTCTGAAACGCGTATGCTTTCTCCAGTTGAGCCATCCAGCAGTGGTGTTGTGATGCATGCACATTCTTCAGGGCCCGAATCTTCTTATGCCTTACCCAATAATGAGGGCTCTCAACGCATCTTCACTCTTCCTTACAGTTCTGCAGTACCTGTGCATGATTCTGTTGATATATCTTATCAGGGTTACATATTTAGCAGCCCTAGCCAAATATCAGTGCCTAAGTCTTCATTAATATTCCCAACTGTATCACTCCTACAGCCTACTTACGCCCTCTCTGGTGATGGAGAGTGGTCTGGAGCCTCCTCTGACAGTGAATTTGTTTTACCTGACACAGATGGGCTGACAGCCCTTAACATCTCTTCACCTGTTTCTTTAGCTCAATTTACATATACAACATCTGTGTTTGGTGAAGACAATAAGCCACTTTCTAAAAGTGAAATAATATATGGAAATGAAACTGAACTAAAAATTTCTTCTCTCAGTGAGATGGCTTACCAATCTGGAAGCACAGTCATGCCCAACACACATGATCATGTGAATAAGTTGAATTGGTCTTTACAAGAAATCTCTGATTTGATTTCTAGCACAGAGGGCATGCCTCCAGAGTCTCTTGCTTACACCACCACTAAGGCTTTTGATCATGAGCTTAGTCAAGTTCCAGAAAATAACTTTCCAGTTCAACCTACTCATGCTGAATCACAAGCATTGGGTGACGCTTGGCTTAAATCTGTGTCTAGTGCAAACGCAGAGCCAACATCTTCTGACCCTGCTCCTAGGGAATTGTTACCTCCACCTCAGCTCCTATTCCATGAGGCCTCATCTCCTTTAAATACTGAAGCCCTGCTGCAGCCTTCCTCTCAGTCTTCTGATGTTGACACCTTGCTTAAAACTGTTCTTCCAGCTGTGCCTAGTCATCCAGTATCAGTTGAAATCCCCAAGGTTGACCAAACTAGCTCTACAGCATACCATCTCATGGCATCAAATTCTGCTGCAAGTGAAAACATGCCACACTCTACATCTGTACTGGGTTTTGATGTACTGGCTTCTAACATGCACTCTCCCGCATTGCAAGGCTTAACAGTTTCTTACACAAGTGAGAAATATTTTGAACCAGTTTTGTTTACCAGCAAAAGTTCCCAGCAAGTCTTACCATCTTTGCACAGTAATGATGTGTTATTCCAAACTGCAAATTTGGAGATTAACCAGGTCTTCCTCCGCAAAGGAAGCCATGTGTTTGCTACCCCTATCTTATCAATTGATGAGCCACCAAATGCATTTACAGATAAACCTACAAATTCTGATGAAGCTCTTGTCTCCACCAAAAGTTCTAATACCAATGAGGTATTTGCTGGTATTCCAACAGCTGTTTCTGGTACTTTTATATCTACTGATCATTTCATTTCTTTAGAAAGCGGGTACATTTCCACTGTTTCTCCTAAAAGAGATCATTCTGTGACCACAGGAAAGTTACTACTTCCTTCTAAAGCTACTTCTAAGCTGACTTATAGTGCCAGGCCTGATGCTGACTTACGAGGTGGGGGTGAAGATGGTGGTATTGATGATTATGATGAGGATGATTATGATGATAATGATGGTGATGGTCTAGCCATGAATAAGTGTATGTCATGCTTATCCTATGGAGAATCACAGGAACAGGTAACAAATGAGTCAGACACCCAAGACCATAATCTTGTGGATCACAATAATCCAGTCTTGAATTCATTCTCTGAGAGTTCTGAAGAAGAAAATCAAGTCAGAGGAGAAATCTCAGACAGTCAAATTGGTGTGGACAGAAATCTTTCTAAGTTGGTACCAAACACTGTGCTAGCCCAGGAGCACAGTGATGGAGCAGAAGACCTTGACGTTCAGATTAGCAGTGCCCTGCTTCCTCTCTCCCCAGAATCAAAAGCATGGGCAACTCTTACCAGTGATGAAGAAAGTGGATCAGGCCAGGGTGCTTCAGATAGCCTTAATGATAATGAGACGTCCACAGATTTCAGTTTTCCAGATGTTCATGAAAGAGATTCTGATGGAGTCCCAGCGCCAGGTGACTCCACGCGAACTCCTGGGTCCTCACAGTCCTCAGCACCACCTGTTCCCAGCGGGCACTCAGAGGTGTTCGACAGTTCTGAGGCAGGTTAGTTGTGATCCAAAGGACAGGAGAGGCCATCATGATGTTCTCTGTCCAAAAGTACAAAAGAAACAGCAGGGAATGAGAGGCCTATTTCATGCAACAGCAGATCACCTTTTATAAAATCAAAATAGTCAACAAATCAATTTGTGGCTTTTGAAGTATAATTTCATTATTTCAAATGAGTGTCCATCATAATTCAATCCTTAATTGCTATCCAAAGTGTGTAAAGTATTTTTTTTTTTATGGCCGGCTCAGTCTGACCTTGGAGTGGGGCTGGCACAGCATGTGGTGCCAGGTATCGAACTGTGGTCTCTGAGGTTGCCTAAGCTTTCCTAAGCAGGCGCTTTAGACCACTGAACCATCTCGCCAGCCCCAAAATGTATAAGGTATTTTAATGTGTTGTTGGAGGCTTGTTATGTCTGGGAATAATCACATGTGAATAACTCATTTTTAATATCCCACTTTAAAAATAAGTGTGCCATTTAAAAATGATTTTAATTTTCATATCTGTGTGCTGCAATGAATTGTGAACTATATCGGATACAATATGAACACTTCTGTCTGATATGTCTGTGGTGAGAAATTACACAACTTGTATGCACACATCACATGAAGAACTTTACAATAAGCACATTTTACTGATAAATATAAAGAACTCTGATGTTCTAAAAGTTTTAATATTTAAAAATTGTCTTTGTTTTTCCATTCTGTTGCTGCCTAAAGAGGGCAGTATGAGCTAACAAATGTAATTTCATGCTTGCTGTTATATACCTTTCTAAGTTAAATACCAGACATTAATATGCACAGTATGTGGGAGGCTTGAATGACAAGATGTGGAACACCAGAAGACGTTCTGCACAGATGCACTTCGTTTGTTAATGCATTTTATGCAAATTGGTTTATTGGCCAGGTGTTTCTTAGAGTAGAATACTTGCAGCATATATGGTACAGATGTCTGCTTTATATGGTAATGGAGGAAAAGGAAAATTCACTTCCATTAAACATATGAAATGCTGGATGACTTCATTCAGTTGGTAGTGGGAATTTTATAAGTTGCTTTTATTAAGTGATAAAGTTTTTAAATTAAGTAGACATTTAACCTTTTTTACATTTTTAATTTTTTAAATTTTTCTTTTTATTGGTACATTTTATATATACATAGTGATAAGAGTCATTATAGAGGTTTTGTTTTTTAGATTTATATATTTTATTACTTTTAAGAAGAAATAACATTGATATAGTTTCAAAACACATTAGTAGTACAGCCAAAATAATTAATACAATGCACATTATTGTCTTCATACTAGTTATTCAGAGTACATGTCGACATTTAATCGTAACAAGACAAAGGAGACCAATGTACTCTTGCTCTCTTATTACAAAAAAGTGAATATAATATAGAATGCAAACCACTCTTGTTGAGATATTTTTTTCTTTGTCATTTTCATTTTTTGAATTGGTTGTATTTTTTTTTTAGTGAAGTAACAAAAGTTTGTGCATTTTGGTAGATAAGTTTTTATTCTGCATTCTGATTTTATACCTTTGTAACACTGTTTCATTATAAACTGTTATCCTGTCTTATATGAAAATGAAGGAGTCCCTAGCTCACGACAGTCTCTAGCATTGTTATGCCTATGACTTGTCATCTGCCCTTAATGCTACTTGGTTTTCGAGCTTTTACCAGATTTATATTAAAGGAAAATACCAATAATTCATCCCTTTGCTTACTAGGGAGAGATATCTATATTTTCTTGCTAGATTATATTTAGTACATACAGTAAATACACTAGAACAAGTTTTTCTCTGATGCACTAGATTTATTTATTGCTAAGAGTATGTTCTACCACTAATGAGGAAAAAATATAGTAATATGAATGTAACATCTGTCACCATCAGGGGATATAATTAATGAAGTATTGGCTCAAACATGATTAGAGAAAAATTATTGCCTATTTTTAAAATTGTATCTGTAGAGTGAGCAAGATAGCTTAGTGAACTAAGTGCCTGTTCAGGCAGGTGCAGGGACTGAGGTTCCATCCCTGGCATCATATGCTACACCAGCCTGCCCCTGAGCTGAGCCAGCCACTGAGTCCTGGCATAGCG
This sequence comes from Myocastor coypus, assembly GCA_004027025.1. Classification (NCBI taxonomy): domain Eukaryota; kingdom Metazoa; phylum Chordata; class Mammalia; order Rodentia; family Myocastoridae; genus Myocastor; species Myocastor coypus. Next base: position 23,569 of record PVJA010000133.1, on the reverse strand, counting down.
GTGGAAACCTGTAAGCCCAAGCTTAGTGGGAGGCTGAAAAGAGGAGGATCACTATGAGTCTGAGTGAGACTATGAGTCATAGTGAGACCCTATACAAAATACGTGAATTAAAAAAAAACTATATCTGAAAAAATCATATGTAATAAATCTTACTAAATGCTGAAAGTACTCCTTAGTCTGAAAGATAATTACGGCACATTTCTAAAATGTGAAAATCATTTAGAAAATATATACCTCAAAATAATATAAATAAAGCAGATATTAACATTATAATTTATGAATGAGTAAACAGAAACCTTGGAATATTTCAACCAGGCTTTATCCCTGGGATGTGGTGCCAGCCCTGCCCCCAGGGCACATTGAGCTGGCAATTGAGACTGAGCATGGTGGTGCATACCTATAATCCCAGCACTTGGGAGGCTGAAAAACAGGAAGATCACTACGTGTTCCATCTGTGTAGTGAGACCCTGTAGACCCTATACTAAACACATAAAAAGTACAAAACTAAGCATAGAAATGTATAGTACTAGCATCTACCTCTTAGAAAGTATATTGTAAGGTTAAAGACAATAACATGTATATAATGTTTAAGCTTTAATGACAAAATTGTAGTGCTTTAGTCTTAAAACATAAAATGTTACTCTTAGATTTTTGCTTCCTAATTGACTACTAGTGCATTCTATATTATCATTTAGATAGCTCATAAACACTACTAAGTTATTGCAAAGCACCCAAACTATGGTTTATTCTCAAAGTATTTTATAATATTAGTCTTAGTTCTTTATTTCATAACCCATGTGCAGCACTGAACCATGTCAAAGCATTTATTTCAGTCTCACTTAAGTGAAAGTAAAACCAGTACAACTAGTTGCTTCTTATTACAGTGTACAAAGGGACCAGCTGATCTCCTGAGCTTCCCCATGGTATGCCACCCTTCATGGAGTCCCTAGAACCCAGAAGGATAATTACATAGAGTTATCAATCTCAGTTCTCAAAATGCATAAAATCAGACCTCCCAGAGAACTTAGAATAGAAGCCTGTGTATAAGACTATGTGTGTGTGCATGTGTGTATATAGTGCATGTATATAAATGTGGTATGTATTTGGTGCATATTTCTTCCATTATGTGTGATATATCTTTCATATATATCACACATATGCTCATCTCATGTATATGTGTGCATATACATCCACATAAATGAGATGTATTTTTCTATATATATCCATATATGTTATAAATATTTATGATTGTTAAATATTTGTATGAGATTATTTTGTACATATCTTAATTGTTGTTACTTAGGTAAGCAAACTTTGTGTGTATCTTAATCCCCAACTTTGGTTCTTAAACAGCATGGATTAACAGTGCCTGTAGAACTTGTCAAAACATTTTGCTTAGCCTTGCCCTAGAGTCTGTGATTCAGAAGATTTGGTGTGGCTTGGATGCAGCCCCAGATTTGCATTTCTGACTAGTTAGAGGTGAAGGCAATCCCACTGCTCCGGGGATCACAGTTTAAGAATGATTGATGAAGATGATAGCATCGGCCACCATTATCATTACTATAACAAGGATTTTGCTAAGTGAATTACTTCATTTATTACTCTCAAACCTACTTTCCATCTAGGTAACAATAGCTAGAATAGGGAAAATATAAAGACAACTCTGATTGGCTGTGGTGTAGGAAATGCTCAGGGCACTCAACATGAGAATAGTTTGGAGCCTAAATGACTGCACACAGTGCACAACAGCACGAGCACGTCACTGACCCAGAAAATTGGAGGCTTTGGCTTTTGTCACAAGAATGGTAACTATAGCACAGGATTCAGTTGACTTCTGATATTTTCACTTTTTGCAAGGTTTCATATTTTATAGCTTTATCATTACTGTTTTTTTAAGATTTTTTATTTGTTTGTTTGTTTCAGAACCTTTGTTTATTCACTCATTTTTTTTTTCTGTTTTTTTTTTTTTTTTTTTTTTTTTTTTTTTTTTTTTTTTTTTTTTTTTTTTTTTTTTTTTTTTTTTTTTTTTTTTTTTTTTTTTTTTTTTTTTTTTTTTTTTTTTTTTTTTTTTTTTTTTTTTTTTTTTTTTTTTTTTTTTTTTTTTTTTTTTTTTTTTTTTTTTTCGGGACTGGGGTTCAAACTCATGACCTTGCACTTGCCAGGCAGGCACATGTGCCTCGGAGCTATCTCCCCAGCCCTTATTCACTCATTTTTATGGCCGGCTCAGCCCAGCCCAAGGGCAGGGCTGGCGCAGCCTGTGGTGCCAGGGATTGAACCGCGGTCCCTGAAGCCACCCAAGCTTTCCCAAGCAGGCACTTTATACCACTGAGTCATCCCATCAGGCCCTCATTAATGGGTTATATCTTTGAATTCCACTTTTTTTCTGGGATATTCAGCTATCAGAACAAACATCTTAGGAAGCGCAGAGTCCATTTGCATTCCTCTGATGCATTTCCCATGGAAGTCACTTACCTCCATGGCCCTCTCTGCCATCACACCTAATTACACGAAGCAACTGCCACAGTGAGTCTCTAGTTCTCTACAATTACATTTACATTAATCTCAAATATCTTAACCATTTGAAATTAAATTGATTCCCTCCACCCCATGCCACTAATTATCATATACTAGGTACAATGCATCAAATGTTTCAAGCACCTAGGAAGCCTATAAACTTTGATGGGAAACTTAAATTTAGTGGATTTAGTACCTCTACAGGGAGGAGAGGAGCTCTTTATAGCAGTGTGAGCACATCATGAAAACAAATGTCCTGTACTGTTGTCTTGACTTCCTACCAAACATGCCTTGAAACAGAGGAAGAATTTTGACTGGACAATGACACAATTCTGGAACCCTTCTTAATCACTTGTCTTGATTATAGCGGTTTTTCAAGTGATAGTGCAATAATGTGCCTAACTGGTCACAAAAATAGTTATTTGCCAATTTTAAGATTCATTGATTGATTGGTTGATTTGGTACAAGGTCTCACTATGCAGCTCAGACTCCTAGTGATGCTCCTGTCTTAGCCTCCTCAGTGCTGGGATACCCAGCATGTGCCACCAGGCCCAGTTTTGGTGGTCAGCTCAATGCCCAGGGCTGGTACTATTTGCCATCTTTTTAAAAGTAACCCAAAGAACACAATCAGGTTTTTTTTCATTATTTCCTCTTGCATATTTCAGAAGAACTTCATAAATACATGTTCTTTCAGTTAATATGGACTGAACAGTATTCTAGTTTTTTTATTTTAAAAAAAAGATAAAGACTAATTCAGTATCACTTAAAAACTAACCTGTAGTAAGAATTAAAATGGCATGCTGGATTGAACAAAAACCCTAATGTATAAAGGGTTATGTCCTACTTTTTCCTTCATGAAATTATCAATTGCTGCTAATTATTTACCCAAATGCAGCATTGAAGTAACCCATTAATTTTACAATTGAGATTATATATGGGGATACACTAAGTAGCTCTCTTTTTCTAATCAATTTTGATTGTTTCCTAACTTTAGTAGCTCTGTCTTCTGCTAGCAAGTTTTCCTGGCAGAATCAGGCTTCCTTCTTGCCATGGCCCATCTGCCTTGGGTTATTAGAGTTTTCAGCTCTGTTTGCCATACTTCCAAAGCTTTTGTTAATGTAGGCTTTGCATCATAGAGTAAAATAATCGTAAAGGTAAGTAGCAGTAGTGAAGGTTGCAGTTAATCAACTAAATAGTGTTGTGATTTTCCATCATCTTTAATATTAACTCTCTCAATTTTCTCTGACTACAGAAGCCAGTAATAGTAGCCATGAGTCCCGTATCGGTCTAGCTGAGGGGTTGGACTCTGAGAAGAAGGCGGTAATACCTCTCGTGATCGTGTCAGCCCTGACTTTTATCTGTCTAGTGGTTCTTGTGGGTATTCTCATCTACTGGAGGTAAGTTGAGTGTTCCTGTAGAAAACTTAATTCCTAAAGCTGATATTGTGTCTATATTTCATCTGAAATCATCAAAGCATATTTGGCTTTTTTTACATGACAGTTTCCATTAAATTATTCTAGTAGCTACGAACAAATTGAAATTGAGAGTCCAGAGAAATGGTGATCAAAGGAGGATTGTTCTTCCTCTCTAAATAACTAAAGTTAAAAAGGCGGAACATCGATTTCAGTTACTATTAAGTGCAATGTTTTCACAGCTGCATTTCCATGTCATTCAATTAACATTCACATAATACGACATTTACCACAAATCTAAGTTTTTGTCAACTGTTATATCCAAAGAGCTACTATTTGACAAGACGTAACTTCTGATATGATAAAAATGTTTTTAAGATCAGTTCATTTGCACAGTATAGATATCCATTCTATATACTACTGGAAAATGATAACCTGTGCATAAAGCAATTAAAATAGAAATGTAGGTATGGAATAAAGTTAATGGCTCTTAAAATTATTTATTGTTTGTTTGAAGGATGACATATAACTTCCTTCTCATCGATATCCTATTAAAACCTTTAAAGGACAAGGATAATTGTGGCCAGCATGAGCTTCCCGCTCTGCTGCAAGCAGAACACATTACCAGTAATTAGTGGATTTCCTGGGGATATAATGTAAGTTGGTAAAACTATCTGTTGGGAGACCAAAAATTGCATGACAATATAAGGATGCATAACTATAAGAAAAGGGTTTTGCTAGTACTTTATACTCTCAAAGGAGAATTTTCTTCAGAAGATTTATAATTAATTTCTGTTTTGTTCAATAGCCCCATTCTTTTAATTCCTATCACTATTCAGTATGTTATTCCAAAATACACTCTCAGTTTGTTCCAAGACATTTATTATAGTTCTCATCCCCCATTTATCTAGTGCTATGTTGACTACTACCAGGAAATGTCAAAAATGAATGAATGAATGAGTACCACTGTTTTCAAGAAATTCATGTTTAGTGATGAAAAGTAATTTTATAAAATATTACAAGTAAGCACACACGTATCAGCTGAAATCTCAGATATTAGAGAATGTGAAATCTTGGAGGCCAGCATGGGCAGGATAAAATAGAACATATGACTGGGGCTGCATAGGCACAGGAAGCAAGGGTGGAGAGCACTCCAGCAGGGGTGCAGCGGGCAGAGGATGGAAAAGAAGAGCACGCGGGATGCGGTGCAGCCAGTGAGCTCTCGGCGTGTAGGTGCACGCAGATGCACCTGTGTTGGCTGAAGCAGAAGGCTGCAGCAAGTGGCCCCATGTCAGGCCTGACTTCCTTTACAGAGCAGGGTAGACAGCGGACAGTGGACACCAGGTTGTGTCTTCCTCACACGTCGTGGGTTGGGAGTCCATTTGTCCAGGGTAAACTGCAGTGACCACCATAGCTGCATGCCTGGCTTCACACCGCCACACATGTCCGGCAGAACGCCCTGAGCATAGCACACAGTCGCGTGAGTGTCTGTTCAGTAGCATTCATTAGATTTTCTCCTCACCTTAAATTTTTGAACAAATTTAAAATAAGATAAAAATAGAAGTAAATTCTATTTCATAGTAAATACTACTGATATAAAATTCCAAGAATTTGATCAATCTTATATACCTATATGTATTAATCTAAACTGATCTGATGATGAAAATATGTAATGTAACCACTGTTAAATTTAAACAATAAAAAAATATTTTTTAAAAAAAGAAATTAAAAAAAAAATCCAAGAATACGTCAGCTAGTTTATGGTAATTTGTAGTTATAAGATTGAAATAATTAGCATAAGTCTCTTAATCGGTATTAACTGCTTTCAAATATATTTCTGAAGAAACAGAAATACTATCAATTTAATAAGGTTTTATGTTTCATGGAGAAATTAAAACCTGCAGTGGCATTTGTCCTCTACTACCAATGGGTCAACCCATCAGTACTGTATGAAGAAAAAGGTACTGGTTGAAAATATATTATTCACTTTAACCAACAAATTGCTCTCTTTTCCTCATGTGCCTTAAATAAAGTGTAGTAAGTTTAAATAATGAACATTTTTATAATATATGAATTATTCTGATAAAATTTATCACTTACATATTTCAAAATTCACTAAATAGTGTTAAACATTTGTCCTTCTCACATCTATATAAAATAAATTCACACCAAAATATAACTTTTCAGATCATTATGCAAAGGTATTAGGAGCTAAATCACAGAGTCTTCAATGATTCTGTGAACTTTTCAAATTCTAGTATAGACGCATTTGTAATTAATATGCTTAACCAGCTAAGATTGAAAGACTTTACACATTTCTGGGCACGATGGACTACAGTGAAGTTTAAGAATCTGATGACCTGAAAGTAACAGATGTTGTAGTGACAGTCTTTATTAATTTTTCTAAGTACATATTTAATCATTTTTAAAAGCTTTAATGACATAAAACATATATCATAAAGACTACCTACTTAAATTATATAGTTCAGTAGTTTTTAATTTATTGTATTTCCTCATGACTGGTGATTATTTCTCAATTTGATTATTGAATATGTATGCATCTTTTAAGAAATGAGAGTTCATGGACTTTCTTGCTTTTTCTTGCATTGTTTTTGTATATTGTAGATACAAGTCCTTTGTAATATATCTAATTTTCAATTATTTTCTCCTATTCTGTGTATGGGGTTCTAATTTTCTTGACAATTTTAAGTGCTAAAGTTTGTAATCTTGGTGAAGTTCACTCACCCATTCTCCATCATTGTTTTTGCTTCTGGTATCCTAAGAAAGTGCTATCCCTTTGCTATCCCAAAGCCAAAAGATTTATTTCTAGAAATGTATGAAAATAAAAGATTTACACTTTCTAATTTCGCTACAGTAACCAAAACACTCTGGTATTGGCATAGGAGTAGATAAACAGGACAAGGAAATAGAATCAAGAGTGAAAATAAATGTTTCTGTTTGTGGTTAACAATTTTTAGACAAAAGCCTGAAGAGTTTTCAAAGGAGAAAGACTTGTCCTTGCCACAAATGGTGCAAGGGCAGCTTGACATCCATATCAGAAGTCCCAAAGTTGGAATTTTTTTCACACTGTACAAAAAAAAACTATGTTACAAAAATGCCATACATCTAAATGTAACACCTAAAACCATAATTTTTTTTTTTTTTTTCCCCAAAGGGACTTTTTTTTTGTCTTTTTACTATTTTGTTTTTCTTTTTGGTACCGGGAATCAAACTCTGGGCCTTGCGCTTGCTAGGCAGGCGCTGCGCCACTGAGCTACATCTCCAGCCCTAAAATTCTTAGATGAAAGTGTAAACACTCTTCTTCCCTAATGTTAGGAGAAAATACTAAGTACTATTAAAAAAAAAAAAAAAAAAAAAAAA
>PVJA010000133.1:0-16162 GCA_004027025.1 Myocastor coypus | reverse complement strand
ATAGTATTGCAGAGCTTTCTTCTCATTGAATAGAATGTAGCTGTATATCAGTCCTATTTTGTATACACCTATATATATTTTTTCACTACAAAATGGTCCTTCATTTATATCCTCTTTTTTGTTTTGTTTTGTCAGATATGGGTATGCCATTGTTATTAGAAAAGCTGTATTTGGAGAAGCCTTTAAAGGACCTTTTCATACTTGTATTTAACTTTAGAAGAAGTTAGTAGAGCAAATTTCTGGTGATAAAATCTGAGCTTCTTTTTCAGTTCTGTTTTGAACTTGCTATGTGGCCCTGAGTATGTCATTTCACACCTACGGACAGGTTTACTCTGTTTGCTGTCTGGGCAGGCTTCGTGGATCATCTTTAAGTCTGCAGCAAGCTCCTCTTGAGGAACAAATATAGCACCCTCAGTGTTGTTTCCTAACTGTAGGTGGTTACTGGGAAATGAAATGATTACACATTTCTAGCTTTTAATTTTAAATACTTACTGTGATGAAAAGGTGTAAATTAAATAATCAGACTACCATTGATTGATAGCACCTATGTCTATGAGTTTAAAATAGTCATCACTTTCTTTAACGTGGCTGAGTGCTAATTAGCAGGAACCGTAGTCATCAACACTTAGCACGTAGACGTGAAGACAGCCTCTGCTTATTCAGAACAGATGGACTATAGATGCTGAATCTTCTCATACATTAAATAATATGTCTTGAAATTATTTTCCAGATGTTTTAGGCTATAATTTGCAGAAGTTCAACCATAAGTTTCTAAAATGGAAAGTGTCTTTGGCAGGGATTGTCAAATAGTTCTTTTTAAAGAAAAAGGAGGGAAGTTTTTGGATCTATTTTGAATCACATACTGAGACACCACATCACTAAAAACAGTATGGAGAACTTTCCATAAATGCTGTTGTTTAAGTTTGGGGTGGAAAGAAAGTAATTACTAATTCTCCCTTTATCTTAAATTCAAATTCATGGGCCATTGAAGGTAAGTGCCAATCGAGAGTGGAGGCCTCCTGGGACCATATTGGCTTTTAAGTGGAGCATCACTTCCTGTGTGAGACTGCCTTATTAAATGCTCCTCAACTTTACCCAGATGGACTTCCTAAGTCACCCTGCGCAGTTTTGCTTTTACCCACATACAAACTTTCTGCCTGATTTGTCAGGCTGCCTTTGGAAATTACTGTGAAATAACATTACTGGAACAATACCTTCTAAGCCCAACAAAGATTTGATCAAATAGCTGGATCAAGTAGAGTTGGTATTTACTCAGTTACAGTCAACATTAGCAAATTAAACCTCAGTGTTAATATGTTTTGATTTACCTTTTTATATTTTGTCAGATACTGCTTTCTTTCCATTCTCTCCAAGTTATTGGCATGTCACTTATCTTTCTATCCAAATACCCATTCATTCCCATCTATCTGTACCTGTATTTCCCACTCTCCCACATACACACATTTTGACACTTCCAACTATTTAATTTGAGGCTCAGGTGGGCAACATAATCCAGGAGACAGCTGACGGTAATTGGTGGAGTTTATTTGCTTCTAGAAATCCATGTAATTCAACAAGCATTGATTACCTGTTTTACTCCTTGCACTAAGTAAAAGAATTATTTTTTAATTTAAAGAGTAAAAATAATGATACAAAATTTCAAAACAAGATAATAGGAAAGTGGCAAGGGTTACCACATTGCACATAGCTTTTTTCAAAGTAGTGATTCAGATTATAAGATATAGGCAGGAAAAATTGATCAAACAATATAAGCATGAACCTTTCTTTTAAATGAACTAAGGAAAATTAACAGTATATCTACCTTCACTATCCTGTGTGTGTGTATCTTTTTCTTTTCTCCTTTCCCTCATCCCAGTTTCCTTTTCCATTTGAATAGTTTCTTTTATAGTATATTTATTCTTTCACTTTCTCACACTAGGGAGACAACACAATGTTTTCACATGTGAGTCTGCTTTATTTTTCTTATGAGTACGGTCTCAAGTTGCATTCATTTCCCTATAAAAGTCTCAGGGCTATCCTTCATTATGGCTCAGTAGTGCTCCGCTGCACAAAGTTACCGTATCTGTTTCATACATGTCTTGGTTGGTGGGCATTTGAGTTGTTTCCAAGATTCAGCTATGGCAAGTTATGCTGCTAGACACATGAGTGCACATATGTCACTGCAGTATGGTGGTTTTGATTCTCAAGAGTTTGATTCACAAGAAATAAAAAAACATAACCCTGTCTTCTAAAAAAACATTACAATAAGGATAATAGACATAAACCAAGTACACACCAAAAATATTTATCCTAACCATCAATTAAGAACAATATTTAACATGACGATATATTTTTCAGAATAGTCTTTATTTAGATGAGTGAATGGTAGGCATTTGGCACGGTGGCGATAGGGAAGCTGTAAGGAATCTGCTTAGGAAATGAGAGGCTATTTCCTGAGAAGATGCCTCTGCGCTGTCCAGAAGGAGGACAAGGTTTGCCTGTTGTGTTGGTGAGAGAGGCATTTGTGCAGGAGGAGAGTCATGCTTGAAGCAGGGCAGAGAGCTGCTGAGTTAGGAATGAAGAAGGTGGCTTCACTGACCTGCCATGTGCTTGTGTCACTGGGGCACAAGCTTCCAGCAGAATCACCAGACGCAGTGAGGAATGAGACAGGTGGTAATAGTTTTGAAGATTTTTGAACTGTGTAATCTAAAAGTATTTAAAATATAAAATGGCAATTACCATTTATATTTTCAAGAAAAAATTTACAAAGTTACATTGATGAGGACTGGCCAGATAGCTTAATGGATTAAAGCGCCAGCTTGGGCAGACACAGAGTCTAGGGTTTGATCCCCAGCCTGCTGTGCCAGCCCTGCCTGCAGGACACACTGAGAAGTTGATTTTTATTTTTGTATTTTAGGGAGGGCCCTACAAGGTGTTCAGGGTCTCACTACTAGATCAGACTCGTAGTGATCTGCCTCCCAAGAGCTGGGATTACAGGCACGCATCACCACACTCAGTCTCTTACCGGTGTCCCCGCACATGGGGGGGGGGGGTGGCAGAGCCAGCACCGCAAGCCCAGGCACCAAACCCGGTCCCTAAGCCTGCTTGCAGGTGCTTTAACCCAGCGAGCTATTTGGCCTGCCCATGAGAGGTTGACTGACACTGGGTATGGTGGCACCCACCTATAATCCCAGCTCTTGGGAGATTGAAGCACAGGAGAATCACTACTATTCCGATCAATGTAGTGAAACCCCGTAGACCTTCTAGACCCTGTACTAAATACATAAAAAAAGGAGAGAAAAGGTTACATTGCTGATCTTGTAAGAGCCATACAGTTTTTCTTAAATGTATACCTCTAACTACAGCAGTTCAATTAATTTACAAATTTGGAATTCTGTTCATTTATCTTTCAGACTACCTCAAATTTAAAGGCTATCTTACTGTACTTTTAAAGTGTGTTATAACAGTGTGAGAGATAATAGAATGCTATTTTTTCCACTTTTAAAAAATATTACTATCAGAAACCCTGAGGAGAGCAGGTGGGCCTGCTCTGTGTGCCATTTTGAGGTACGTAAGAAGGAGTGGGTTTCAGGTTAGTGGAAGAAAGAAGTTTCTAGCAATTCACAGAAAAAGTGATCTCTTTCTTATTGAAGATGGCAAACTGGGTCTTAATGATGTGTGCATCAGGGAGTCTGCTAAGGTGATTCTTGCATCCCTGCAAGTCACCCTATGTTGCTTAAAGGATTCTACAGCTCTCAGCTTCCTTTTCTTTTTCAAGTCTCATCTACTTGGATAATTCTATTGTAGTGCCTTCAAAATATTTTGATTTTGCACCAAATGCAGTGTTTCCTTGTCATTGTGCTGTAGCTTGGTAGCAATAGCTGCACAGGCGAACTGAAATCTTCTGAAGCTTCCACTCCAGTCTGCTGTCAGTTCTGCTCACATAGACTGCCACTAGGTAGCTGCTCTGTCACAGGACTGTGGGTCTCACCTCTCACCTTCCAATTAGTCCGCCCACACTCTGCTTGCCAGGATATGATCTTAGCTCAGCTTTCTTTTGTCATGTGATCTTGGATCCACTCATCTCGCTCCCGTACCACTTTTTTTTTCCTCTGGAAAAATATTGTGTTCTATCAGTCTAAACTTCCAGGTGGGATTATCAAAGGCTTCTACTACCATAATGGCAGGCTACCTTTTGCTATGCAAGTTGTTTCTTTAGGATGTGTTCCCTTATTTGTGACATTAAAGTTATAAAAAAGAAAACTATACGATTGTACACTATTCCTCCATATAGCAATATATTCGTTGACTATGTTGGGTGCCTGTGATATGACAATACTGACGACAAATACTGCAATGACCCTAAGGCTTGTCACATGTAGTATGATATTCTCCTGAGACACCTGGGACGGGCAGCAAGCCGCAGTTCCCAGTCAGATGCAGAGTAACTAAGTGACCTGGTGCTCTGCCTCATGCTGTGCTGCTGAGCTGTGGTGCCTGGCAGGCTGGCTGCACTGAGTGTCCTTTCAGCTTATGATGCTCTCTGTTTCCTAAGAGTATCACTAGTTCTTCTATCTTGCGGGTTTTCTCTTTAATTTTTATTTCACTAGCACTTGTTTATAGCACATGAAATTTACTTACGGTATTTTTAACTGACCATGGGTTTATCAAGAAATAACCCCGTTAGAAGTGTTTCCTTGTGTGCCGGCCCCACCCTCAGGCATGCTGAGCTGGCTGGCGATGGACTCCAGGCATGGTGGACTGTGCCTGTATTCCCAGCACTAGGGAGGCAGAAATCAGTAGGATCGCTACAGTCTGGGCTGTGTAGTGAGACCGTGCACAAAAGAAAAAAAAAATGCTTCTTATAATAATAACTAATAAAAAGAAAATAAAATGACAAAACAGAGTGACCTAGGAGGATAGGCTGACATCTTTAGCTAGCACGTGCAGGAATTGTATGAGGAGGTAGAGTTTCAACCAGTGCCTTGAAAACGGGCAGGACAGGAGTGAGTGACAAAGCCAAAGCCCCAAGATGGCATGGACAGGGATTTATTTTGTCTTAGTCTGGGTATTTCCATCAAGAGGAAGTCCACAAGTCATCTGATGTTCCACACAGGCAGAACTATAGACTGCTTTCTTTTTTTCTTTTGCAGAAAATGCTTCCAGACTGCACACTTTTATTTAGAGGACAGTACCTCCCCTCGAGTCATATCTACCCCACCAACACCCATCTTTCCAATCTCAGGTAAGGACTTAAAGTGTGGCCATGGCTAGCTGGGAGGTGCTAAAATAAAAGCAAAATATTGGGAGGTGTGCTGTTATTCAAGCACTTGTTGAATCTTTATAGTGTAAATTAGTGTTATAATATATATATATATATATATATATATATATATATAGTCCCAAATATTAACTGTATAACATAACAAGTACCCAGGCACATATCTTCTTCTCAGTGATTTTAAGCATTCTTAACTATATGGCAAAAATAGTAATTGTTCAGGTATAACACTGGAATTAAACTTTTATAGCAATATAAAATTTATTTGGGAAAACATTGATTACTGGTAACAGAATTTGCCTGGATGACAGGACTCAGAAATGAGTCAGGGTCCTTTTCGTTGCCACACCGAATGGCTCCGCAATTCACATGATAAGCAAGACCACGGACACTCATTTAGTTGGCAGCATTGCATGTAACATCTTAGGTGAAATTTGGTAACACAAAATGAGTTGTGAACTGGAAGTCTGTGAACTATGTGAGAAGTACTGAGGAAAGAAGGATAAGACAGGCCCATAGGGGTTCCCAAGCGAGCAGTCTCACAGGTAACATCGATTTCTGTGGTCATTTTACAGAAATCACTGCTTAAATTGATGCTCCATTAAAGTATGGCTAGAGAGCCAAATTCTATGGGATATAGCAAAATAGAAATCTCTTGACTAAAAGAAAAAATATTTCATCTGTATCTATAGATTCTGTACTTATGATGCAGAATATATATTTTTCTATAAATTTACACTCATATTAGAAGAAATTAGAAGTATCTTGCTGGTTTTCCATTACTTTTCAGTAGTGGAGCTCAAACTCAGGATGCTCTGTCACTGAGCTACTCTCCCTACCCCTTTTATTCTAAGATAGAGTCTGGCAATCACTGTGGGGAGCTTTGAACTTTGGCATCTTCCTGCCCCAGCTTCCCCACTAGCAGGAATTGTAGATATGCACCCACTGTGCTGTTTTATCTACTCCAACTATTCGACTACCACTGTCTTATTTCTGTTCTTCTAGTTTATATTAACGTCCCAGGCATTTACATCAGTATGGGATCATTTTTCATTGTCATTCTTAGCATTTGCAGACAGAGCTTGCAGCCCTCCACTGCAGTTGGATTCCCCTCACCTCTGAGCATATGTCCTCTCCACACTCAATGTGGGGGTCCAAATTAACTCTGGCATTATGCAGAATCCAGCAGAGTTTATTATTAACTAATAAGCATAGTAACTTTAAATCAGGAGCTTGCGTAAGAAAAACCAAATCCAGAGCCAGCCAGATAGCTCAGCAAACTAAAATGACTGCTTAGGCACAGTGCAGCGGCCTGGGATGAATCTCTGGAATGTGGTGTCACCCCACCTTTGGGGCTCACTGAGAGGGCAATTGAGACTGGGCATGGTGGCACGTACCTGTAATCCCAGTGCTTGGGAGGCTGAAAACAGGAGAATCACTATGAGTCCAACCTATGTAGTGAGACCCTATAGACCTTGTACTAAATACATAAAATAAAATAAAAATTTTAAAAAGGGAGGAGCTGGAGAGATAGCTCTGTGACACAAGTGCCTGCGCAGCAAGTGTAAGATCATGAGTTCAAACTCTGATACCACAAAAAAAAAAAAAAAAAAAAAAAAAAGGGAACCCCAAATCTTCCATTTTGACTGTCAGGAGAACAGTGTCAAAGAGCATAGCTTCCTTCTCTTGCTTGGCTCTCAGAGATTCGGTGTCCATCACTGTATATGTACCTTTCATGTACTGATGGAAATGAAAATGATACACTTGTCTCATTTATAGTTAATAGAAAAAATTACTTACATAGCTATTGAGTAACATCCAGTCTTCTGGTAGAAAGCTGGTTGTATAGAGTTTGGGGTTTAAAGGACATTCACTAAAACTAGTGATCTAGGTGTGGTACTTTATTGCTGTTTTCTGATCTAATTATAAAAGCTTCTTCTAATGGAGATCATTCAGTAGGTGTGAAGGTGGAATTACACCTTTGTCTAATATTTCTTAAGCTTAGCTGGCTAATTCAATTTTAGTATTCAGGTCCACTCATCTAAGAGAGAGAACAGATGGGTTCTAATTTTTTTTGTGCAACAAGTGCTTGGTAACTGAAGCTCAAAAATATTAGAGAGCGTAAATGTGGAACATCTGTTGATGTAAATAACTGTTTCTAGTGAAATGTGTTTGATTTTCCCTTGTCAGAGAAAGCATTTGTGAAACTGCATACTGTGAGCTCGTAATATGCTTACTCTCAGAAAGTCTTTCCAGAGAAAGAAAAAAGTAAAACAGGGCAGTTACAGTAATTTGGCCCCTTTTCAATTAATTAACAGAGCCAATGACTTTGTTTACATAGCATATTTTCAAGTTAGAATTCTTGAAGTTTTACAGATTAAAAGTCCCAAAGGTTTTGGACATTATTCTTAATGAATATTCTTATATAAATATTTTTTATTCCTTGATGAAAATGAAAAATATTTTTAAATGGAAACACCTGACTATTTGACTGTAAGACATTAAACTGTACAGTTTTAGAAAACTGAAATTTCACTGTAGTAAAATTGAAAGTATGTTATTTCTACATGTAACTCCTACTTATTTAAAATAAAGGAGATGGAGTGCTTAAGATAGGAGGTGTGCAGGGATTAACAAATTAACATTGGACATATGTGATCTTTTCCTTTTTTAATATTTATGAAAAAAGGTTTTTGATGAAATTAGGTTGCTAAAATTTGCACTGTTTGAGGGTGAATATAAATAAAATTGACCATTGTTGTCTACAGTCTAAGCACACAGTTGGGAATATGAATTAATTAAATTTGGAACTGTTTTAGGTGGTAGTTTGTAAAAGAGACTCACTTCCATTGCTATTGATTTACCTTTCTAAGACAACTTTTGTATTTCCTTAGATGATGTTGGAGCAATTCCAACAAAGCACTTCCCGAAGCACGTTGCAGACTTGCACGCTAGTAATGGGTTTACAGAAGAATTTGAGGTATGAGCGCAACGAATCTATGTCACATAATGTAGGAAAGGAAATATCTATGAATAGCACTTTACTAAATACTAAGATTCAGCAATAGGCTATTTCTTGCCTGGCAAGCATTGAAAACATTTTAATTCTAGAGAAAGTATCAGCTCCATAATTGCCTATTTGTTTGGGAAATGTGTTGCAGTTACTATATAATTTAGAAAGTGGGTTTTTCATTTTGAAAGCTAATTTGTACTAGTGAAAGAATAAAACAATTGTTACTACTCTCCCATTTAGTAGAGATCTCGTGTCCTATCATAAAAGCTGAATTTGTAGCAGATTCCTTTTCATTTTCTAAGTTATATGAATTATATTAAATTACTAAGTATCACGATTTTCAACTAACTTGAATACAAATCCTTAACTTTAAATATTACATCAATGTACAAGCAACATTTAGGTAGCTCTTTTATTATACAAGGTAAAATAATTTGCCTCAAGAAAATAAGTGTTTTTAAAAACACTTACACTTTAAAATCTGTGAGCATTTTCCCAGTGGATAACTCCATTCAATATTCTTAACATAAAAGGGGTAGAGAAATGTAATGGACTAGTGAATTTTCACATCATTTAAATAACATTTTTGAAACAGGTCATCATAATTCCAAAGGCAACAACAATACCCTCAGGAATTACAAAAAGCTATTATTTTTTATTGTGCCAAAGATGTCATTAACTAGATACTCCCACATTCAACCTCCCCTCAACTCTGGGAATTAGCTATTACTTTTTCTATTTGTGTTATCTATGAAATCCAACTGGATAGAAGTTTATGAGCAACCTATAAATAGCAAAGCTGGAATTCAAACTGAAGTATGAAATTTTCAACCTCATGCCCTTTCCATTAACCAAAAACCGCAACCTAGCCCAGGCCTCTTCCCACTAAGAAGCATCTCCTCTCATTGCCTTTTCCTCACCTGTCCTCACCACCCATATCAGAGTG
The DNA here is from genome assembly GCA_004027025.1 of Myocastor coypus. Classification (NCBI taxonomy): domain Eukaryota; kingdom Metazoa; phylum Chordata; class Mammalia; order Rodentia; family Myocastoridae; genus Myocastor; species Myocastor coypus. The sequence goes on along the minus strand of PVJA010000133.1, from coordinate 6,922 downwards.
ATCAGTGGTCTTCCTTCTTAGAAGGACTTGGAGCTCTGACCTCATCATTGGACCTTCTCTCTCTTTTTTTTTTTTTTTTTTTTTTTTTTTGTCTTTTTGAGACAGGGTCTCGCTATGCAGTTGAGGCTGGCCTTGAGCTCACTTTTGTAGCCCAGGCTGGTCTCGAACTCACACCGATCCTCCTGCCTCAGCCTCCCAAGTGCGGACCTTCTCTCTTAACATCTAATACCCTCCCTGGACACATTAATCACTTCATGGGTCTCACATCAATCAAAACTTAGGAAAGGAAAATGTCATAGATGCAAAAGCTTTATGAAAGCAAGAGAAATGAAGTGTGATACATTGTGAAGAATAACCTATTTAAAGTGTTGACTGCATAGCCAGGCTTAGTGGTGCATGCCTGCAATCCCAGCTATTGGAGTGACTAACGCAGGGTATTCTCACCTGGAAGCTAGCTCTGGCAATTTAAGGAGACCCTATCCCAAAATAAAATGGAAAGGGTGAGGAATGTAAATCAGGGGTACAGCACTTGCCTAACATGTGTATGCCCCTAGTTTCAATCCCTGATATGTAAAACAAAAAATATAAAGTTACTTTTTCTTCCCATAAGATAGAGGTTACTGGTAGTACCTCAATATTAACTGCTGCGGTAACCTAATGTTAACTGTAGAGTTAACTGATAACAGCTTGCAATAGAGAGAATATATCACAGAGCATTATAATCTTCCAAATGTTAAACAATACTCTATGTTAAAAATAGAGCATTTAAAATTGAAGTTGGTGATAACATAGGCTCCAAGGTAAATCACTATTTTCACAAGAATAAAGTTATTTTGAATATGAATAGTCCATAATAATTAAATTAATAAGAAACTTCATATTTTACTCAAAATTCTTTTCTTAATTTTATTGCTTTCAACACATTCTGACCTTTAAAACTTTTCAATTTCTTAACAATGTTTAATAACTAATAACACTATACCTTTTAAAAAATAACTCTATACCTTTTAAGTGGTTCATATATTAGATTATTTTTAGTTGTTCAGAATGATTTGCTGTTGAAGACGCCTTCAGACTTACCTAGGGAGCTGTTTGCTAAAGAACCTGATTCATATTTGGGTTATGTGCTTTCTCATGAGTTATAATGCTTTCATCTTATCTTAATACAAAATTTAAAATTCTAACCTGATGTAGAGGGGAAATATCTATGAATAGTGCTTTAATTCATTTTGCAAAAAAATAGCAGAAATAATTTTTCCATACCCAATGAAGTTTAAACAGAGACTTATTAATTACACATAGAGAAAGTAATCCTAAATTTTTCTTCAAATGACATGACAGATATGATTAGAACAAAACCTTTGAAAATTTTAATGTCTGACAAATTTATGTTTAAACCATGTAGCAGTTAGCTATTTATTCTTTAAAATAACTTAAAAGACAACAACAGTATCAGTACTTCAGGGTTCCAGTTAGTGCTCTAGTGATTAAGGAAACTATATTTGTACAGTAACAGATTACAAAAATGAGTCAGGAAATAATGGGGTTCTTTTCATCTACATGTTACAAAAAAAGTCACAATACAGCATCAGTGTCCTTTTTAGAAGAGCTAGTTTTCCTTTTACATAATTTTAAGGTTTCAAATTTTTAGACAATTTGATTTGCATGCAATTGTTTGAAACATTCTGTTTTGTTAGTATGTGACAAATGTATTTATTGCATGACCATAGTTTTCATTGTAAACCTAATATGAACACTTTTTTTTCTCATTTGTCGTGTGCTGTGGAATTTGATTTCTTTACTTTTTTGGCATTCATTCCCTCATTAGACACTGAAAGAGTTTTACCAGGTAAGGCATTATTTCACTGCATTTTCTTTTAGTCAAGAAATAGTTGTAACATGTACAATTTTTGTTGTTGTCATTTTGGGATAGACAATTTTATGTTTGTTTTGTTTTGCATATTTTATTTTAAGGTGCTTTGTTTAAAGGCATGTGTATTAAATTGCTGTCCGGCAATTTCTTACAGGAAGTGCAGAGCTGTACTGTTGACTTAGGCATTACAGCAGACAGCTCTAACCACCCTGACAATAAGCACAAGAACCGCTACATAAACATTGTTGCCTGTGAGTACAACCTCCACTCCACTGACTTCACCTCCATCATGCTGTGTCATTAACGAGTGCCTTGAAGACCTCGATACTGAGCCCTCAGTGTGCTTTTCAGGTCCTGGGTTAACAGGAAATAGAACTTGTGTTTGAAAGCATATAGTATTATGTAACCCTACCTGTTTCTTTTATAAATAAAACACATTTTAATGGGAAAGAATAGTCAGCCCTATGCAGCCACCAAGTATCCGTTCAGTAACACTTTCCTTTCTCATTATGTGTCTCCCTCAAGTAAAAAAAGTTTCTTTGTAGAGCTGAAGTGAATTCCAGAATCCTTATTTCTACACATTTAAACTCTCACAGTTATGCTATGCATACTTACTGTAGCTTTTACTCCCTTTCTCCTGGCAGTGACATCTCTTCTGAGCCTGGATAGTTGTCTTTGTATCTCTGCTTCCTTGAAAGAGCCAAGCATCATTCTGCTTCTTTTCATAGCACCACTTGCCCCATCACCCTGCTGTTTAGGGCCTGTCTGCCACCATTCTTCCTAGGCTTCCTGAGGCTCCCATCACTCTTCCTTCTCTCTGAGAGGCTTTCCACTGTTGAAGCCCCAGAATCCTATCAGATGCTCATTCAAGTTGCTGAATTCAAGCTTCAGCCACTAGGAAAACTTTTATGACCATCACAAGCCAGTATAAAGCCTGCCTTCACGCCTCCACCGCCCCTTTCTCAGTGCCCGTGCCTTCCTCGCAGCACCTGTCCTGGTCTCACCTACTGCATTAGAAAATCTGTTAAAGCAGAAATTTTGTTCCTTATCTATGTTGTCTTTATTTCCTCATTTTCCCACAAAGCCTAGTAAATTAATTTTGTGATGTTAATTTATGCAATAATTATGACACAAATATAAATGACCTTTATTCTGGAGTAGTCTGTACTTTATTGAAATATAGTCTTTTTTTTCCCCAGATGATCATAGCAGGGTTAAACTGGCACAACTTGCTGAAAAAGATGGAAAACTGACAGATTACATCAATGCCAACTATGTTGATGTAAGCATGTTTGATCTGAATGTTTATGGTAATAATATCAGATCCCGTTTCTACAATACTAAGCATATACCTGTGTGTATATGTTATCTGATTTAACAATAAAAAGTAACATGGAGGGAATAATTTGAAGACAGCTTATGACTAATTTCAGATGGAAAAGCAGTTTAACTACCTTTATTTTGTGGGAGAAAGAGGGAACTCAGGCTAGGAATGTAAGTTCAAGGCAGAATATGGGTGTCCAGATAGTTTACAATCCCTAAATGAAGGAGTAGGACATGTTTGTTTTTAATTTCCTTCAGCTCCTGGCACGGTATTACACATACAGCCATGATCAAGGCATCCTAGGGAAAGATTTTCGTGGTAATGCCAATAAAGAAATGCATTGTTATTAAATCACCCAGCTATCTTTAAAATTTAGGGGGCGTCCCTTCAGGGCACTTGAGGTTTTCAAACTGTCTGGGGCTCTCCAGACTGTGTAGGTTACTCGCTGATTTCTGGCTTTTCACTGTAGTTAGTGGAATGTCAGCAACACTCGGTGGTTTCCCAGATCCTAATCTCAGACTAGCTGTGTGCAGTTTAATGCTATAGGCAACCCTGAATTCAGCGAATTAAGTGCATGCGTAGGAGGTGTGCTTGCATGGACACCGCTTCATGCTCCACAGGAGGCCATATGGATGTCAGGATAGATCTGAGTCTTATAGTTTTGGCTGGTTCTGAACTCTATCTCTGTCACATGAGCAGTGGGACACTGGCCAGTGGCTTGCCTCATCTGGGCTTGAGCTTGCTCTTCTCCAAATCACAGACAGCACTGCTGTTTATGTAGATGACGGGAGACAAGAACATCTCATCTGTAAAGCATCTTTTCCGGTAATGGTTAATCAAAGAGAGCTAGTAATGAGTAGATCTGTCTGTTCTGTGCCCCCAAGGACAGGAAGGAAGACAGAACACCAGAGGTTTCAGAAGTGTTGTAGGCACTGAGCTACATTGCCTGGCCGATATCCCAAAAGAGCACAATCAAGTTGCAAATCTTGGGCTGGTGAGGTAGCTTGGTGGTCTAACGACCTGCCTGACAAACACAGGGACTGGGGTTTGATCGCTGGCACTACATGCCTGCCAGCCCCACCCCACAATGCACTGTAGAGGCCACCAAAACCAGGCATATTGGTACACACCTGTAATCCCAGCACTGGGGAGGATGCCACACAAGGATCGCTGCAAGACCACACTACAAAGCAAAACCCTGTACCAAATAAATAAGATATTTTTTAAGAAAAAATATTTAAAGGAGCAAATCTTAAGTACAGTAAATAAATTCAGGCTGAAGTCATTTGGAACAAAGATGCAGAGAATTATAAATGTGCCAAACCAAAGAGAATTATTTTTTTAACACATCCTGTAGTTGATAGTTAAGTTATCCTTGCTGGTTTAATTAAATTTCTTCAACTTTGTAAATTTTTGCAAAATGGTGCTGTCCTTAAAAACTTAAGTATACATAGTTTGAAAGAATATATACTTCAGTTAGGGAGAAATGCTTCATTGTCTCTGCAGGGATACAACAGGCCAAAGGCTTACATTGCTGCCCAAGGACCCCTGAAATCTACAGCGGAAGACTTCTGGAGAATGATATGGGAGCATAATGTGGAGGTCATCATCATGATAACAAACCTTGTGGAGAAAGGAAGGGTATGTGTCCTGTACAATAGCACCCCGTGGCAGGGACGAGGGATGTTTTAGATTAGCTTCAAGAGTCAGTGTTAGAAAACAGCAAAAATTAATCAAACTAATAAGGATTACTTCTCATAAGTGTAACAACTATAGAGCCTTGATCAGCATTACAGTCAAAACATTTTATCATCAATCAAGCAATCTCGTTTAAGTACATTCTTCATGCTGTGAGAAAAACATAAAGGAGACTTACTGAGAAGCAGTGAGGAGTGTACCCGATTTCAGTTTGAAAGTCCTGGGTTTGAATGTGGACCCACAGTATATCTAGCAACACTTTCCTTGTATGAAAGGTGGAAGACCAGCCCAGGTCAACTCAAGTCTCTCAAGTCTGTGAGTCTATCACTGGTCTCCTCTACCACTGACTTGCAATCATCGAGAAAAGAAGAGTGACGTTTAGATGAGTCAAGAGGTCTTCCTGTCATTATCTGCATTCTTCACTTGCTTCAGGGAAGACTTTTACACTGAACTTTTGAAATTTGAAAGCAGAATTTTTACTTTCCCATTTTCAGAGAAAATGTGACCAGTACTGGCCTACCGATGGTAGTGAAGAATATGGAAACTTCCTGGTCAATCAGAAGAATGTTCAAGTGCTTGCCTACTACACTGTGAGGAATTTTACACTGAGAAACACAAAGATTAAAAAGGTGAGTCAACAAATAATGAGCACATTCCATTAACAGACTAATAGATAAAGAAAACTAATAGATTATGTAGATATATAGATACGTAAATATAGATGCATGCCTTGGCTCACAAGCTTATTCTATGAAGAATAATTATTTTTTAATATGGAAAAGATGACTACAGTCATGTGTGTCACCAGATGCACAGTTTGCAAACAAAATTTTGTCAAACACTTTTGTGTGCAAGCCATGTTATTTGCACATAAAAATGTTCATGAACTGAGATACCGCTGTGTATGCACACAGTAGATGTGTGTGTATGTCAATAGATAGATAGATCGCCGGGCGTGGTGGCACACGCCTGTAATCCCAGCACTCGGGAGGCTGAGGCAGGAGGATCGGTGCGAGTTCGAGACCAGCCTGGGCTACTACAAAAGTGAGCTCAAGGCCAGCCTGAACTGCATAGCGAGACCCTGTCTAAAAAAGACAAAAAAAAAAAAAATAGATAGATAGATAGATAGATAGATAGATAGATAGATAAAAGATAGATGATAGAGCAATATTGTTTACCTTTAAGAGAGAATGAAACACCATTGCTTGTGATAATATGGATAAACCTAGAAGACACTGTATTAACCAACGTAAGTCAGGCACAAGAAGACTAATAACACATTGGCACACGTATATGTGTAAACTAGAAAAATCAAATTCAAAATCAGAGTTAAATGGTGGGTGTTAGGTCCTGGAAGTAAGAAAGCTGTGCAGTGTTGGTCAAAGGATACAAAATTTCACTTAGCAAGAAAGAGTAAGTGCAAGAGCTCTGGTGTGTAGCATGGTGACTGTGACTAACAACCATGTACCAGGCTAACAGTATTCTCACCAAAAATATGTGAAATGATGCACATGATAATAAGTTTTATTTCCACAGTGTATACAATGTTACACACTGAAAATATGTATATAATTTTGTCAATTAAAAAATTCTTTTTGCAATAGTTTAAACAATGATGTTTATATCAGCAGGTTTTTTACATGAATTCAGTCTATTCATAAGTGACTAAGTGACATTATCAAGACAGGGTCAAGTTAAGGGTCTTCCAAGTGTCTGTGAGCTGTGGCTTTGGAGCCAGAGTGATCATGGTGCAAGTATTCCTATTGTATGACCATTTCAGAGAGGAGCATTCATGTAATCCTAGCATCCAGCTAAGAAGTGTGAAGATTGAAATAGGTGAAGTAAAATATACCCAAAAAATAATGTATTAGCTCTCATTCTCAAGGAAAAGCAGGAACAATCAGAAGAGCAGGAACAAAGGGATGAGCAGATATGGATAGATGTGAATGGATGGAAAAAATGAGATGAGGTGAGATGAGGTGAGGTGAGGTGAGGTGAGGCGAGGTAGGATGGGGTGGGTGGGGAGG